>MU225839.1:192807-221422 GCA_018584345.1 Thuja plicata
CCTAGAAGTATTTCATATATCTGCCTTACAGATATATAAATTGAAAACGCTCCTTGAACATTCAATTTAAACAAAACTCAGAATGCTAAAATGAAGACAGAAAATCCACATAAATGTTTCAGAAACTATGAACTAGATTTCATTCAGAAGTCGTCATCAATTACTACATTCAACAGAGATTTCTCCAGAAAAACCAGATATATTGGTTCTCAAAACCCAGAGTTACAATTGACTTAGTAGTATTCTTGGACAGAAAAATGACCATCCATGTACCAGTTGTCTTGGGATCCTTTTATACCACAAGGATGCAACAAGCTACCGACATACTGGAAGAATTATACAACTGCATGTAACTAATTTCTGCAACCGAACATAGGTGGCAGTTAATTAAGAAGGTTTGTTTTTCGTGGCTTAACCATATTTATCCTTTATGCTTTGCCTCCCAGTTGTTCACCTTTTTTGACAGTGGACAAATCAAAATGCAACAGCTTCCACCCACTTGGCATCCATGGCAATTCTAATCTTAGTTACAAATTTTACGATGTCTTTTTCCTGTTCTGTAGAATGTTGTGCTCTGCTTTCTGTTTCTTCTTTGGTGGCTGCTTAGCTTCAGTGTTGTTTCTTCATTTCTAGAAAGATCCTTGCGAGTGAGCGACGCACCTCAGCTATTTAACTGGTCGCATACTCACCATCCATCCTTGCTCCACTTTTCATCTTCTGCGAGTGAGCGATGACCCAAGTCTTTAACCTCATCTCATGTCTGTCGCGCACTCACACTCCTTTTATTCTTTGACTCTTGGGTTCATGCGAGTGAGCGATGCTGTCTTTTTTTACTCGTCGCACTTTCGCGAATTCACTTTTTATGTCATCTGAATCTGGGCGACTGAGTGACAATGCACCTTTTCTTTCATCATTTCCATCATCGCACACTTGTTGATTGTTCAAAATGCACTTTTTTATTTGGGCGACTGAGCGACATCTTCTTTTTACTGCATACTCTATCCAATCGCTCACTCACTATCCTTTTACTCCTACTCTCATCTAATGCACGAGTGAGTGATGCATTCTGTTCTTGGACTGATCGCAAACTCGCGAGCTCAGAAACTTTACTTCATTATGGACTGCGAGTGCGCGACATCTTTCTTCCTTTTGGCTCGTCGCACACTCGAGAGCTAATTTCCTTCTATCTCTATTGCTCAGTGACTGAGCGATGACCTTCTTTTATGAATCGTCATGGACTCCCCAACCTGCAACTTGACCTCCACAAAACATCGCGACTGCGCGATTTACCTCTCAAAATAGCTCGTCTCCCACTCGCAGACAGATCAAAAATAAACATATGGAGATCGCGATTGCGCGATTCTCCTTCTCGGACAGCTCGTCGCGCAGTTGCATGACTTAAAGACTCTTTTCAAAGACCGATGTGACAGAGCGACTAAACATAAAACATGATTTCAAAAAGGGATTTAACCATTTTTTGCGCGGTAAAGCATGGAATTTGAAATCAGGAAAGCTCGGGAA
Source organism: Thuja plicata (assembly GCA_018584345.1). Taxonomy (NCBI): domain Eukaryota; kingdom Viridiplantae; phylum Streptophyta; class Pinopsida; order Cupressales; family Cupressaceae; genus Thuja; species Thuja plicata. The sequence goes on from MU225839.1 coordinate 194,329, forward strand.
AAACAAAAGACCAAGAAATTCAAATTTTTTACAGGGTAGTGCTAACACTTCTTAGAGGTGTCTTGAGAAGAGTTCAACATCACAAGGAGGAGAGAAAAGGATAAACTTTGTGCAAGAAGAGTCTCCTAGTAGCAAGACAACAGAGGTAGCCTTGGATTCTGAGATAGGGGAGAAATTGATGATCTGAAGAACACTTCTCAAGGAGCCCATCAAGGAAGAACCAAGCCAAAGAAGATCTATGTTCAAAGTCAAATGCAAGATACTAGGTAAATTTTGCAAAGTTATCATAGATTCTAGTTCTACTGATACCATTATTCCTATGGAAACTATTGAAAAACTTAATTTGAAAAATATTCCTTACACTAACCCTTACAGAGTTACTTGGTTGAATAAATATCAACATGTGTTCGTCAATGAGAAATCTAGGATGGATTTCTCTGTAGGGAGGTATAAGGATAGAGTGTTGTGTGATGTCTTACCCATGGATGCTTGTCATCTATTGTTGGGTAGACCTTGGTAGTTTGACAGAGCTTCCATGCATGATGGAGCCAAGAACTCCTATTCCTTTAGGAAAGATGGGGTGAAATTCAAGATACAATCAATCTTGGAAGAAGGAGAAGTGAAGAAAGGGGGTCCTAACATACTTTTGGTGGGAGAATAAGAATTATTAAAGCCAATAGAAGAATAATAATGAGTGGGCTTTTCCTTAGTGTTAAAACCTAAGGATGACAAGGTGACTAAGAGGGAAGAGCTACCTTTAGAAATCCAAGAATTGTTAAACCAATACCAAGACATAGTAATTGATGGTCAACCAGCTAGCCTACCACCTGAGAGGTCTATTATTCATCAAAATGACTTTATCCCAGGAGCCTCACTTCCAAACAAAGCTACCTATAAGATGACCCCACAACAGAATGTAGAAATTGCTAAACAAATCCAAGAATTGATTGACCAAGGACTAATTAGAAAGAGCATAAGTCCATGTGTCATTCCCATTGTCCTAGCCCCTAAAAAATGAGGTACTTAGAGACTTTGTACAGACTCTAGATCCATCAACAGAATTACCATTAGGTATAGGTTCCCAATACCTAGAATAGAAGACCTAATGGACTGCCTAGGGGGAGCTAAGTATTTTTCAAAAAATGACTTGATAAGTGGTTACCACCATATTAGGGTGAAGGAAGGAGATGAATAGAATATGGCCTTCAAGACCACAGAAGGGATCTATGAGTGGCTTGTTATGCCTTTTGGGTTGTCCAATGCCCCAAGCACTTTTATGAGGCTAATGAATGAAGTATTGAAAGACTTCATAGGAAAATGGGTTGTGGTGTATCTAAATGACATTTTAGTGTTCAGTAAAACCAAGGAGGGTCACCTTAAGCATCTTCATATGGTAATGTAGATTTTACATGAAGAGAAGTTGACAATCAACCTAGAAAAGAGTGAGTTCATGAAGTAGGGGTTGGTATACCTAGGCTTTGTTATCTCTAAAGGAAACTTAAATATGGACACAAGCAAGGTGGAAGAAATCTTAAATTGGCCTATAACTAAGTTAGCTACAGAGGTAAGGAGATTTCATGGATTGGCACAATTCTATAGGAATTTTATTAGACAATTTAGTGAAATAAGTGCACCTATTCTGGATACCATTAAAGGAGGCATGAAAACAAAATTCTAGTGGAATGAGAATGCTAATAGGGGATTTGAGACTTTGAAGAAGAGGATAGCCACCCAACCTATACGGACACTTCCTAGTTTTAAGAAGTTGTTTACTATGGAATGTGATGCCAATAATATTGACATAGGTATAGTTTTGAGTCAGGAGGGAAAGCCAGTGGCATTTCATAGTGAAAAACTTAATGAGGTAAAGAAGAAATACTCTTCACATGATTTGGAGCTATATGCATTGGTGCAGGAACTAAGGAAGTGGAGACATTATATCCTTCCTAAGGAATTTTTTGTCTTCACTAACAACAAGGCTTTAAGCTTTATGAACTCACAAGATAAGTTAAGCCATAAACATATAAAGCTGACAGAGTATATATCTAATCCTACACCTTCATCATCAATCACAAGAAGGGACTCCAGAATAAGGTGGTAGATGCATTGAGTAGGAGATTTCTCACAGTGCAAGAAATCCAGTTAAGGAGCATTGGCATAGAAAGTTTCAAAGACTTGTATCCTGAGGATGAGGACTTCTCAGGAGCTTACAAGGTATGTTAGGATTTTCAAAATCACTTTCATGGTGAGTATTTTGATTTTACCCTTCAAGAAGGTATTCTATTTAGGGAGGGAAAATTTGTGTGCCTAAAGGTTCAATGAGGTAGAACCTAGTGCAGGAGAAACATAATGGTTCATTAAGTGGACATGTTGGTGTGCATAAGACCTTAGAGTTGGTTAAGAGATACTACTATTGGCCAAGGATGAAAAAAGATATCCAAAGATATGTAGACTTGTATAGTCTATGAAAAGGCTAAAGGAGCTTCATCCAATGTAGGGTTGTAGCAACCCCTTCCAATCCCAAATAGACCTTGGGAGTATCTCAGTATGGGCTTTGTAGTTGGACTTCCCAAGAAAAAACAAGGAGTGGGAAATATTTTTGTGATTGTGGACAGGTTCAGCAAGATGGATCACTTTGTGCCATGCATGACCACTCATGATGCATGCTATTTAGAAAATATATTCTTTAGAGAAGCAGTCAGGATCCATGGTTTACCCCTAATCATTGTATCAGATAGGGACTCTAAGTTTATGAGTTATTTCTGGAAGACTCTATGGAAAAAGCTTGGTACAAATATTTCTTTTAGCTCTGCATATTAGCCACAAATGGATGGGAAGATTGAGGTGGTTAATAAGAGCTTGGGAAATCTTCTCAGATGTCTCACCAAAGAAAATGGACAGTTATGGGATCAATTAATTGCTCAAGAAAAATTTTCTTATAATGACACCATCAATAGATCAACTGGTAAAAGCCCCTTTGAAGTAGTTTATGGGATTCATCTAGGGGTATATGTGAACTCAAGGATTGTGGAAGTAGTGTAGAGAAGAGTGTCTATGATGAGGATTTTTATCATTCAATGAAGGAGGTCCATGATATAGTGAAGCTGGCATTGGTGGGGAGAACAACTCATACCAAGCAAAAGGTAGATGAAAATAAAATGGATGTTCAGTTCCAAGTTTGAGATCTATTCATGGTGCACCTACGTAAAGCACGACTACAAAAATTTTCTCCAAGTAACCTTGAGATGAGGAAGATAGGTCCTTGCACCATTCTGGAAAAATATGAACCAAATGCTTAAAAATTTGACCTTCCTACAGACATAGGACTATCTCCATTATTTAATGTTGCGGATCTTGTTTCCTACAAAGGACCAATTCTATAGAGAGACCTTGATCATTCTGAGGATGCGGAGGAACTCAAGACAATGAAACTTCAAGTTACGCCAAAGCCCGAGGCAGAAAAGATTTTGAACTCCAGAGTTGCTAAGAAGACTAGAACCAAGGTATACATGGAGCACCTAGTCAAATGGAAAGGGAAAGAAGATTCAAAGGCTACATGGGTACAGGAGATAGAGTTCCACAAGTTAGGCATAGCCCCTGACTTGACTCCATCACCTAGAAGTTGATTTTTTTTGTTTAGGGGAGAATGGTGCAGGAGCACCTAGGGTTAAAGGCCCTTCTTTTTTTTGTTTTTTACTTTGCTAGTTATTTAGACAAATTAGGAAGGCTTAGGAATATTTTGGATTTAATTAGGGTTGATCAAGTTTGTTTTTGTAAGTGTTTATGTTCATTCACCCTTTGTAATGTCCCAAAGGACAAAAATGGTTCAAAATGTTGAATGAACATCCTAGGTGCTTAGGAGGGTGTTTTTGAATTATTTTGTGTTTTAAAAGTTGGTTTTAGGCCTCTAGTAATCAAACCAAGGCAATAGAAGCAAGGAAAAGTCAATTTGAAAGAAAAGATGAAAAGTTGCTTATGCAACTTTTTTGAAATTTCGCAACTTTAAAAGTTGCTCGGTAATGTCCAAAAAGTTTCTTTTGTCCTGAATGGAAAATAAGTTCAATTGGAGTGGTTGGTCTGAGGAGGGGAAGACTATTTAAGAACCCCCATGGAAACATTTCGGGGTTGGATGCCATTTTGTTTACAATTACATTGAATGTGAAGTTGCAGACTGAGATTATAATTAATTTTGAGCATTTTAAATTAGAAAAACTTGTTAATGGATTAAATAATTATATTTTCCATTATAATTAGGTTCTCATGTTTTTCTAAGATTTTTGTATGGAAATATTTTGTTCAAAAGTTTCCAATTTGTAGCTTCTTTTAAATTTTCTTTCAAGTTGTAGTTCTCTGGTCCAATTCTAGACTGTACATAGGCAATGGCTCCTCATGGTTTTTAAATCCATGGTAAACAAAATGGTCCTGGATGGAAAGATGGGGGATCCTTTGTACATATATATTTGTTTGGTTTTGTTAGGAGAAGAGCTAAGTTTGAATTTTGAGCTCTTTCCCTAGGCGAGCTTGGTAATAGCCCGGTTAGGGGAAAAGAGAGACTGGTAAAAATCTTGCAAGGTTGAATTGGTAGAAAAAATCCAGTGGTTGGAGAGTGCTAAGGGGGATGTGACATGACCCTATGAGCAATGGTAGAAATGGAGGATTTTAATTCAATGAGCAATGAGAGAAAATGCAAATCAAAAGCCTATTAGCCCTACTTTTAAGGACAATGTCCCTAAAAGGTTTTAGGGATTGTATGGACGACTTCAAGAATCCACACCTTGAAAAATTTTAATCCTTTGAAAAGGAATATTATAATCCTAAACTATATTTTGGGGTCCTATGGACATTTTGTGAATGAATCAAGAATTGAGCCTGAATAGGGCTACAAGCAGTTTTAAAGCCTAATCCTAGATTGTAGGAGCTCAGTGTATGAATGGATGTTTTTTGGTTTCAAACCTTCAAGAATGTCCTAAAATGACATAAAGAAGTGGAAATGTAACCCTGAAAAGTGCGGTGAGTATGTTGGCATAGGTAGGTAGAATCCACACCTGTGGATTCAGTGAGCATTGAAAATACTTGTTGATAGGGAGGATCTTGTTTGGGAGGGTGAAGTTCTTGGTGACTTACCTTCAATTTTAGGGTTGTGAGATCCCTAGGAGGTCTAGGAAAGAGACATTGAAATAGATTCAAGCTGACTCTAGAGTTATAAGAACCTTCTCTATCATTTCTGCGAGATGCTGGAGATTTTGAGGTGAAGGAGGTAGAAGACGACGATGAGTGGTGGGAGGAGAATTGGGAACTCTCTTACCATCTGGTCTTTGATGGTGGTCAATGAATCCTATGTTGGTTGATTTTTTTTTCTTTTTTTGCTAACACTAACCTCCATTATCAATACATGTTAGGGTGATATTGTTCACCTTTCAAGTTAAGGTGTGCACGTTTTGGCTCCTCGCCCCTATGAAGTTACATTTACATACATATATACATGCACATATATATGTACATACATGTGTGTGTGTGTGTGTGTGTGTGTGTGTGTGTATGCATGCACATACATAGATACATATGTATCTGTAGTTTTATACATACATACATACATACATAGGTATGTATCTATGTATGTATACACACAATCATTTATGTGTGTTAGGGATAATGGAATCCAATTTCAATGTTTGTGGGTTTTCAATGACAATGATAATGTTAAGAGATTCCAAATTTATTTTAATTTATCAGTTTTAGGTTGCACATTTCAAACATGCATTGCAAACCTATAAGTCACATATGCCATTATAAATAATTATAAGTCACTGTTTCCATAACTTCAATTTTATTCTTATGAACATCACATATGTTGAATGTTGTGAATTAGTATCACCTAAGAAACTCCAAAATGGAAATGGAGACAACACTTTATTATCTTGTGTGTATGGCAAGTTGTGGCTTACCTTTCATCTGTAAATATATTTAACGACATCCCAAATTGTTAGGTGCTTTCAATTCCTTTAATGGGATTGCCCAAACATAAATGAAAACATGAAGGAATCAGTAATTTAGTAATTGGTGTTTTCACTCTTGTCGATTTGATTTATCAATTTGAATCTTTACTTGAAAGAAATCATTAGATTGGTAACATGGACATGTCCAATTGTTTAGGTTGGTCACATCTACATAGGAAGTAGTGCTGTTAGAAGTTTCATGGAAATGGCATTTCGAGACAATAGAAACTACATTTCCAATACAATTGAAATGTGCATTGCAATCCTACAAAAGCATCGAAATGCACCCAATAATTAAGAATGTTGTAGAATATCTTTAAAATCTAAAGAATTGTAAAATACTACTTCTATAGCTTCAATTTTCTTCATGTTAACATCACATGCGTTGATTGTTATGAATTAGTATCACCTAAGGAGCTCCAAAGTTGAAACCACATTTTATGATCTTCTTTTTATGGCGTGTTGTGGCTTACAAGACTTTCAACACTAAAGAGATCCTACAACATCCCAAATTAAAGGGCGCTTTCAATGTCTTTAATGGGATTTCCCAAACATAAATGAAAACAGTTAGGGTATAAAAAATAGTAAGTGAAATGAACATGAAATTATTCAGTAGATAGGATTCATTTAATTAGTAGTTGGTTTGTGCACTCTTGTCAATATGATTTATCAATTTGAAGCTTTACTTGCAAGAAATAATTTGATTTGTAACATGGACATGTCCAATGGTTTAGGGTGGTTAGATCTACATATGCAATATTGATGTTAGAATTTGAATGGCTATCACATTTATCAACTTGTTTAAAGGGCATGGTCTATTTTGGCAGGCATAGGTGAGAAAGGCCCAATTTCACAATCAAGTTTGCTAAGAATAGCATTGAAAATAGTGAATTTTTAAAATCGAAGTTTGAAACCCTCCAACCAATAAATTTTAATGACTTCTATATCCCTTTGGTGTCTAATTGGTTTCAAAAAAGCAGACAACTCATTAAAAGGTGCTTTCAATGCCTTAAATGGGATTTCCCAAACATAAATTAAAATAGTTAGGGATGCCTCATATTTTGATTTTGGGTAGCCACCTCAGCCATGTAGAGTGGAAAATCAAAAATTGGGAGTGGAACGTATAAGTAGGCATATCGAAATGAAAAGAACAATTGAGAACACTAAGTCTGAAACCCTCCAACCAATAGTTTTTAGCGACTTGTATATCCCTTTCAAGTCTAATTGGTTTCAAAAATATAGATAACTCATCAAACACTTAACTCCCAACATTGGAATTGAAGTTGCATACATCTAGTACATTGAAATTGACAACCTAAAACTGATAAATTGGATTGAATTTGGAATGCAGTAAAAGGCACATTGAATCCTTAATGGTATTATTGGAATTGAAATTAACAATATCTACAACATCAAAAGATGTATTGAAATGAATTCAGAATGCTATAACAATCACATTGAAACCAACAAGCACAGAACTTACTAAACCCTTAATCTATAAAATTAGAATTGAGATAAAAAAAAATTGAGCTTGTAACAATATAGTACACTATAATTGACAACCTAAAACTAATAAATTGAATTGAATTTGGAATGAAGTAACAAGCACATTGATCCCTTAATTGGCATTATTGGAATTGGATTTAACAATATCTACTACATCAAAAGACATATTGAAATGAATTTGGAATGCTATAACAATCACATTGAACCCAACAAGCACAAAACTTATTAAACTCTTGATCAATAAAATTGGAATTGAGATTTAAAAAATTGAGCTTGCACAACAATGTAATACAATATAATTGAGAATCTAAAGCTGATAAATTGAATTGAATTTGGATTGTAGTAACAAGCACATTGAACCCTTAATTGGCATTATTGGAATTGAAATTAATTATATATACCACATCAAAAGACATATTGAAATGAATTCGGAATGCTATAACAATCATGTTGAAACCAAAAAGCACAGAACTTATTAAACTCTTTATCTATAAAATTGGAATTGAGATGAAAAAAAAATTGAGCTTGCACAACAATATAGTACAATATAATTGAGAACCTAAAACTAATAAATTGAATTGAATTTGGAATGTAGTAACAAGCACATTGAACCCTTAATTAGCATTATTAGAATTGAAATTAACAATATATACTACATCACAAGACATATTGAAACGAATTCGGAATGCTATAACAATCACATTGAAACCAACAAGCACATAACTTATTAAACCCTTGATCTATAAAATTGGAGTTGAGATAAAAATTGAGCTTGCAACAATATAGTACACTGTAATTGACAACCTAAAACTGATAGATTGAATTGAATTTGGAATGCACTAACAAGCACATTGAACCCTTAGGGTATGTGCAGGATCATGGTAATCCAAGCTATGGCTTTAAGTGGCAATGAAAAATAAAAAAATCAAGGTTATTCAAGTTGACGTAAAAAGTTGGACATCTTATCAACCTTATGTGAAAAAGTTGTAAGAATAGAATCTGTAGGAAATTGAATGTAGTTTCTAAACTACTAGCCCTTTTATAAAAAAAAATTATTCTAATTGTTGAAAACTTTAGTTTTCAATGCAGTGGTACAAAAATTTCAGGAAAAGGATAAAAAGTATGTGTATGTCTGACCACCTTAATCATAATCAAATGATGATACCTTTTCACGAGATTCTACATATAAGTAGTAGACTCATGCCCGGATGTGACACATATTTTTGTGTCATTTTTGACCAAAAAAAATAATTAATTATGAATTTTATGCTACGACATTTTCAAAATAAAAAAAACTCACGTGTCTGACAACCATAACTAATTCTAACCTTTATAATGGTTCTTTGAAATGGAGATAATTAGCGGAGGAGTAGGAGAGTGAGGAGAGGGCAGAGGAGGTCAGACCCCAAATTCAAATTTGAATTTGGGCAGGATTGGTGTGTCGGGGGTAGATGTTGGTCCTTCTGTTGTCTGCAGAAATCTTGAAGATATTAAGGACAATGGGGTGCAAGGTAAGGATCCTGATGATCAACAGACGCCTAGGGACCTGGGGGGATAGACTTTGTGAGTCAATGGTTCAACAGGAAGGTGGAAAAAAATGGTCTTCACTTTTTGGTGTCAAACCTACGGGTAAGTCATCTTTACCACCTGTTAAGAATATCTCGAAACCATCTCAAGGTAGCTTTCCCATTGCAGTCCCTGACCAAATTATAGACTATACCATTGCAAGAATGGAAATTCCATGGTCAGAATATTTTTGGGAGTAAGACCCAATATTGAGGTGGTTTGTGCCTTTACCATGAGGAAATGGTTGTTGAAAGGGTAGGTGGATGTGGTGGCTATGAAAAAAGGATGCTTAACCTTTTTCTTCTCCTGTGAAGAGGATAGAATGAAGATCGTATGTAATGGACCATGGGTGATTAGTAAAAATACTACGATCCTTCAAAAATGGTGTCCCAACCTAGTCTTTGAGGACAATTCGGTGACCCAAGTTTCGGTTTGGGTAAAGCTTCAAGGTCTTCCTTTGGAGTATTGGATGGAGGAAATATTTGTTGGGATAGCCAACTCCTTTGGTGAGTTTCTATCCATTGACTCTGTCACGGCCTCAAGAAGATGATTAACTTATGTTAGGATATGTGTTGGTATAACACAAGAAGCTAATATGCCTGAAAATATATGCATTCATTCAAAACTTGGATCATGAGAGCATAAGATAGAATATGAATATATTCCTTTTGCTTTCTTTGATTGTAAGAACCCAGGGCACTGGGCAAAGAAATGCCCGATGAATGTACCTTAGAGGAAGTTGAAGAAATGGGTTCATGTTGGAAATCCTAAACATAGTGGGGAAGATACTTCAAGAGGGTCTTAACCCAAAAATGCGGAGGATCAAAACTTGGATACTGTTGATAAAGGAAAGGAGATCAATGATACTAAAAATGGAAGTATGAAAAGTAATGAAATCCCAAAGACCAAGTAGAGGATAGTGGTAATGGGGGTGTAATACATGGGGACAATAAAAAGAGGCAAGAAGTGATAATTAAGGAAACCTTGGAGGAGGGTGAGAGAAATGCAAACTTGCATAGTAGCCCTGAAGGTAATGAATCAAAAGATGTGAAACATGAAGTGTAGGGTCTAGAGGCCCCAAGGCTTGGAGGAAGAATCAAAATGGAAAGATGCTCAACAGTGCATTGTTTTGGGACAAGGATCCTTATAATCATCACAAAAGTCTCCTCGGATGATCAAGAGTACCTACCAGGAGAACCATACACTGAAATGGGGAGATGTTGATTCAATTAGTCAGTCTTTAAAAGATTACTAGAGTGGACAAGATGATGGTGTAGGAGCTTCTAAGGATGCAAAAAAATCAAAGAATAATAAGAATAAGGCTACTCGGCCCACTAGAACAACAAGGAGTACAAAAAATGGGGATGTGGGAGGAATGATGGCCTCTCCTGGTAGACCATCTAATCAGAAAATGAGAGCCATGAAAGCTAAAAAGAATATAGCAGATGGAAGCCAGTTGACCATCCTAGAGGCATGGCCCTTTATTAAGGTATGAAGATTATCTCTTGGAACATTAGAGGATTGAATAATCCTCATAAGAAAGATCTTGTTAGAAATATGATTAGAGATAATAGAGATAATATTTTTTTGATCCAAGAAACTAAAATTCTTAAGGAGAAGGTTGAAAAACTTAGATTTTTTAAGAATGGCAATATTTGTGGAGGGGACTCTGAAGGAACTTCAGGGGGTATAGCAACCCTTTGGAACTATGATGTTATTAAAGATGATGTTATTTTTCAGGGGAATAATGTTGCTTGTATTAGATTTTTTCATCTCAAGGATGGTACGTCTTGGGTGTTAACCAATATTTATGCCCCTAATACCAAAACTAGAAGAGATTTTTTTTGGGAGATGCTTTCCAATTTAAGAAGAAGTTTTAGTTCTGAGGAGTGGATTGTTATGAGAGATTTTAATACTCCCCTGAAAGAAAGTGAAAAAAAGGGGGGAGTTAAACTAATATGATAGCAGAATGAACTTTATGAATTTCATAGATGAGAAAGCCCTCCATGATGTTGATTTGGAGGGAATTAACTACACCTGGACTAATAGAAGAAGTGGGAAGGATCTCATTCAGGTTAGACTTGATAGAGCCCTTATTAGTAAAGATTGGTTCATTCATTACTACTGCTCGATGTCTGCTCATGTGAGAGTTGGCTCTAACCATAACCCTATTACTTTCATGATTGATCCCATAACCAGAAAAAAAGAATTTTCCCTACAGATTTGAGAAGATGTGGACATTGCACCCACAATTGGAACAAAAAATTGAGGAATGATGGAAGATAAATATAAAAGGAACTTCTATGTTTATTCTTGCAAAGAAACTTAAACAAGTAAAGGAGAAAATCAAAATATGGAATAAGGACACTTTTGGCAATATTTTCTATACTAAGACCAATATATATTTGGAGTTGAAATCTATTCAGGACAGTATACAATAGGATGGATGTGATAAAATAACAAGAGAATAGGAGAATGAGAAACTAGTGGGGTATCATGATATCATATCTAAAGAAGAGACATTCTGGAGACAGAGGTCTTGAAAGTTTTTTTTGAAGGAAGGGGATAAGAATACTAAATATTTTTTCATGACCACTCTTAAGCATAGATTGGTCAATAGAATTTCCAATTTGATTATAAATGGCACAAAATCTGATGATGAAGATGTTATTAGAATGGAGGCTAAAAATGTTTTTCAAAACCTTCTCCAACAGGAGAAACATCTCGACCAGGAAGCTCAAAAGGATTTTTTAGATGGTATTCCTCATATCTTAAATGAGAACCAGAATGCTAGTCTTACTGCTATCCCTTCTAATGATGAAATTAAAAGGGTTGTCTTTTCTTTTGAAGGGGACAAGGCTCCAGGCCCTGATGGGTTCCCCTTGTTTTTCTTTCAAAAATTCTAGTCAATAATTGAAAAGGATGTTACTAATGTTGTGAAGGAATTCTTTGGTTCCAGGAAGCTTTTGAAAGAATTGAATGGAACCTTTACTGCTCTTATCCCAAAAAATCATGGAGCAGATAAAATGGACTAGTTTAGACCGATAAGTTTATGCAATTCAACTTATAAAATTATCTCAAAGGTGTTGATTACAAGGATTCTCTCTATCCTATCGTCTCTCATATCTTGGAAACAGAATGAATTTGTCCCAGGGAGCAGATCATGGATTCTACCATCTCTATCCACGAAAATGTGCATTCCCTAGTTATGTCTAAAAAGGAGGGTTTGATAACAGAAGCACAGATCTCATCTACCAGTTGATCTCGTCTGCGACTTTTTTGGTTCTGGTTAATGGTTCTCCTACCCCTTTTTTAAAATATTCTAGGGGATTAAGGCAGGGTGACCCCTTATCTCATGTCCTCTTTGTTTGGGTAGATACATTAAGAATTTGGTCTAGATAGGGGACTTCAAAGGCCTCAATCCTTCTTCAGCCACTCAAGTTTGTTCTCACCAGCAGTTTGTGGATGACTTAGTTGTTATTGGGGAAGCTTCAGTTAAAAATGCTAAAAGCATTAAAAAGGCTTTGAATAGATATGGTATTGCTTCGGTTCGGTCCCTTAATTGGGGAAAGAGTTTAGTTTTCTTCTTCAATATCCCTAAAATAAGACAACTTAGAATTAAGAAGATTCTGGAGTGTGAGATGGAGTCTTTTCCTGGTACTTACCTTGGTCTACCTCTTTGCTTGGAGCCCCCTCACTCTTTCTGGAGCTCTTTGGTGGATAGATTTCACAGTAAATTGGCTGGTTGGAAGGGTATGATGTTAAGTCAAGCAGGTAAGATTTAGATTCTTAGATCTACTCTTCAAGGTTTATCTCTTTATGCACTTAGCATTTTCAAAATTCCAAGAAAATTTGGAGAAGCTATTGAGAAAATCCAAAAAACCTTCCCATGGACTGGGATGGAAAAAAAGAAAAAGATATCTCTTATTGCTTGGGATAAGGTTTTCAGACCTATGAATAAAGGGGGACTTGGTTTGCGTAGAATAAGAAACCTAAATGATCACCTTCTTGCTAAACTTATATGGAGATACTATAAGTCGAAGGGTGAATGGACCTTAATATGGGATTAAAAAATACAATAAGGAACATCCTAATCTTGTTAGCTTTCTTAGTAATGACAATGTCTCTAAGGGATCCTTTATATGGAAAAATGTCTTAAAGAATAAGGAAATCATTAGAAAAGGTGTTAAATGGAAAGTGGGAAATGGAAGGACGGTGTTTTTTTGAGAAGAGGATTGGCTGATGAACAACCCTTTGAAGGAGATCCCTTATTGGAAGTACTTTGAGAATCAGTGTAAGTTTAGGTTTGGGGTAAAAGTTGCAGATTATTGGGAAAGGGATCACTGGGTGGATCTTATTGTTATTGATCAGTCTCTGGGACAGCTTAATAAAATCCTGAATTCTTTTACTTTGATTGAAGAAGAAGACAACCTCATATGGAAGTATAGTTCAAATGGGGACTTCTCTATCTCCTCTCTGTACCATCCGGATTTTGAGAATTTAAATGAACCTTGTTGGGCTAAAGCATGGATTAAAGGTCTAACTCCTAAGGTTAATGTCTTTTTATGGATAATGCTTCAAAATAAGGTTCTTACAAATGACAATTTGAGAAGAAGAGGTATTACTATGGTCAACAGATGTTATTTATGTAATAAAGATGAGGAAACAGTTAATCACATGAATCTCCACTGCCCTTATGTGCGTATTAAATGGGAGAAATGCTTTAAACTTCTTAATGTTGATTGGGTTAGCCCTGAGGATTTGCAAAGCTTTTTCACCTCCTGGATTCCCCCCTCTAGGAATGAAACAGTTGCTAAGATTTGGAATTTCATTTTACCCTGTATTAGCTGGGGGGTTTGGAAAGAAATAAATGAGAGTCTTCAGAAATAAGGTTTCCAATGATAAAGTGGTCTTCCATAAGATCAAAAGAGTTGTTATGGAGAATTTAAGTTTAAAGGATAGCCTTGTGGAACCTTCTAACTTGGAGGATATCACCTTCTTTAATAACTAGAAAATAAAAGGCAACATGAGAAAAAGCAAGGAAAATTCAAGGAGAGATGAAGCTAGATGGGATTTCCCTCCTAGGGGATGGATGAAAGTTAATTTTGATGGTGTATCGAAAGGGAACCCGGGGGTGGCATGGTGTGGTATGGTGATAAGAGATGAGCATGGGGTTTGTAAAGGTATAAGAGCTATACCTTTAGGTTTTCAAACTAACCATGTTACCGAGGCTAATGCTGCCCTACATGGCTTAGTCTTAGCCAAGGATAAGGGATGTAAGAAGCTATGTCTTGAAGGTGATTCCTTTAACATAATAAAATGTCTTAATAATTATTTTGAAGCCTCTTGGTCTATTCATAATGTCATGCAAAAAGCTAAAATCTTAATTAGATCTTTTGAAGATTGCGTCATAACGCATAATTTTAGAGAAACCAATGGTATCACTGACTGAGCTGCAAACATGGCGTGCAAGATGGAGGTGATGATGCATTGGAATGACGGGGATGAAATGCCTTTTTCAGGCGAAATCATTAATGGAAAGTGACTGTTTACGGAGCAAGAAAAAAAGGGTTTTAAATGGTAACTTTAATGAAGAGCTTTGATTACGAAGTGAGGTTTCATAATTACTTGTTCTGGGTGAAGTACATTCTTGTGACGACGCTCCTGAGTTGGCACGGATTCTGGGTGTTTTTGGCCAAGAAAAAAAGAAGCCGATTTAACCCACAATAGTAGTAGCATTTCTTACAATGATATTGATATTTTTGCAGAGAGAAAAATGGGAGGAAGCAAGAAACGTTTTGAACCTTTCAACTGTGAAGAGTGGAAGGAAAATAAGGTAGTTTGGAGCATCCTGAAGAAAGGAGGGATGGCGGTCTTCATGGAGAGATTACATGGAAGAAACTAGGTACAGTTACTAGGTAATTTTCCAAAACTTGGAAGAATGGGAAGGTGCTTGTGGGGAACTAACTTATGGAGGTAATGAAGGAAATTATAGTTGAGGCCACGGGCATGAGTATGGAAGGGCTCAAGTTTTATAGAGATAGAAGCATCTCTGACAAAGCCTGGGAGATATTTCCAACCGAGGAGGAGGAAAAGGCGAGACTGGTGAAGGAGGATACATAATACCATAACCCTAAACACATTTCTAGGCCATGGAGGTATGTGCTATTTGTTGTAATCAATTACATAACGCTCGATGGTAGATTTACTAGAGCTTACGGGCATCACTTTATGTTGTTGAACCACTTTAAGCATAATGTAAAAATTAGCCTTCCTTTTTACTTGTTGAGCTCACTAGATTTTACCATTACTCATCTCTAGAAGGATCCGAAAGGTGACCATGCTTCACACCAGGGCCTCATGCTTCTGGTCTATGACCTTCTCAAAATGATAAAGATGGAGAAACCCTTTTTGAAGAGGAATGTTAGGGATGAGGAGGACACGGAAGGTGATAAGGAAGAAAACATGTATGGTGAGGAGACAGAGGATGCAGAGGAGTTACCTTCAGGATTTCATACTCCTAAAAGGGTAAAAGGCTCATCTTCTAAGAAAATTCAGTTGAAGGTTATTGTGGAGGATTCTGAAACGGAAAAGGATACTAAAGATGATGAGTATGAGAAAAAAAAGGGGAAATAGGGTAAGAAAAGGAAACGTGGGGAGACCACTGGTAGTAAAAATAAGAGGAATAAAAAAGATAAAAACCCAAGTAAAAGGAGAATTGTTCTGTCCTCTAAGGAGGATGAAGACATGGAAAAGGAGCAGAGCACTGAGATTAACTTGGGGGATGATATAGGGTAAGAGGAAAAGAAGGAGGATTATGCAGGCAATATGGGTGAAGACCAAGTTCCCATGGTGAATACGGAGGAGAATCTGCAAAAGGATGTCAACCAGAGTGTGGAGGAAATCGTGAACAGTATGGAAAAAGATACTACTGAGACCAAAGTTGTTAATAACCCTACTGATGAGGAAACCGGTAAGGAAACTAGTGGGATGGATGATTTACTAAAAATAAGAACTGTTTGCTGGACTTTACCTGCACTCTAGGTAAAATGTTGGATGAAATTATTAATATTAAAAAGCAAATGCAGATCATGAGAGGCGAGGTTAACCTCATCACGAAAATCAGTGTTGGGGATAAACCGGTTTCGATTTTCCTTGATGAGATGAAAGATGTGGTGGGCAAAAATGATACCTTTGTGGAAATGTTGGCTTAAGTCTGTGAAATGGAAAATAGATTGAAGGAGAAAGAGGACAGGGCGGTGGAGGGGGATTTTGAAGGAAAGCTCCATATGCTGCATAACAGAGTGGACAAACTTGAAGACACCATGCACAAGATAGGGGAACAAAGCTTGGTTAGCCTTCATGTCAATACAGAGCACGCAAAGATCCTAGAGAAGATGGAACATAAAAAGGGTGAGAAAGATGGGAAAGAGTTGAAGGATACCATGGGACCGGGCAAATGTACTCGGGCAAGCACCAGAAAGTCGGGCACCAAGGACAATAAGGAGCTAGAAGAGATCAAGAACCGTGTAGATCAAATGCATCTCAGGGTGATCCAGGCACAAGATTTAATGAAGAGCATATAGTTGTCATGTCATGTGTCATATCCTTTTGTTGTCCATGTTTGTTTCTTTTTGTGTTTTGTTTGTTGTTAGGTTGTGGGCCTCTTAATTGTTGAGGCTTTATTTCCTAGGTGTTATGGCACAGTTTATGTTGAACTTAATTGTAATATTCGTTTAAACTCTTTGTTAAAGGTTTCAGGTCCTTGTAAAACCTGTTTTTACATAATCATAACTAATTCTAACCTTTACAAAATTGAAAACTTGAGAGAGAGAGAGAGAGAGAGAGAGAGAGAGAGAGAGAGAGATCCTCACCTTACATATGTGATAGTTATGAGTGTGAACCTCATATGTTGATTCAGCCATGTGAGCTAGAACAAATCTTGCGAAAAAGTTGAAAGGGGTTGCATTGAAACTCCCTCGATATATAAAAAAGTAGCCCATGGGGCTCAAAGGAAGCAACCTGATTTGGTTAAAAAATAAGTGGTAGGGTAGTAGTTGATATGTTGGAGAGCTAGCTAAACCAACCCATCTCCAACTCACAAATTACCACCAACTCCTCCTATGCAACCTCAACATATGTATGCGCGCCACACAAGTCCAAGCAATAAATACCACGTAGCCACTTGTGTGCATGCACAAGCCCTATGGGGCACTTAGAATACAAGGAGAAGTGCACACATATAAAAAGCACCAAAAAAAGTCTTTGCATGATGAAGATGCAGATTTCAAGGATCAAATATAGAAATAAACCACTATAAGAGGATGCTCGAGCAAGAGCTTGCATAAAGAAAGAGATTGGATGATGATTCAATTGATATGAAATTTGATATATTACAATGCACAACCTTGCTAATATAGACAAGATACGAGAGTAGGTAGATAACTACCCAAACAGAAAAACTAAAATTGATGAAATATTAAATATTGATTGCCTAAATAAACTTAAGAAAATACAAACAAGTAAAATCTTATTTACTCCAACACTTGAAACACTTTACAAGAACGTACAAACCCTTTTATCTCTCCATATTGCAATTTTTAGTCGCATTTTTGGTGTTTTTTATATGTGCTCACTCCTTGTTGTATTTTGAGTGCTCCCACAAGGCTTGTGCATGCGCATGAGTGGCTACAAATATAATCAAATATAATTACATAATGAAACAACTCGCCCATTATATAGGTTTGGTAATCCCATCAGGGTTTTTGACTTGTTCAAGTTTCTATATGTAAGATATAATGACAATGGTTAAACACATAGATCGAAAAATCATCTTTGATAATACACCATCAAAACAACTCCACATATTTAATGCTACTCAAATTATTTAGTGTATATAACCACTTCAATACATGAAGTAAATCAAATCCATTTTTATCCTAACACATCCAAGTTTATGTGAGATTTAACAATGGTTGAATACGCATCCAAGTTTATGTGAGATTTAACAATGGTTGAATACATAGATCCTATAATCCTCTTTGATACTCTCAATATGACTCCAAATATTTAATGCTAGCTCTTATAACTAACTTTGGACGCCCTAAGCTCTAAATGGTCAGATTTTGACAATTTCTTTCTTTTTAGTTTTCTTTGTATGCAATTTAAGAGCTTATAACTATTATTTTAACTTTTGAATACTTATATACCAATGTATCATGGGTCAAAAAGTGATTATTTCAAAGTGACTTCCAATGAGTATTCTCTATTACCCTCTTAACCGTTTGCTTTCACCACCACAAATTTTGCTCAAATGATCCAATATTTATACATAAATGCCTAAATAATCACGTGCTATGAATAACAATAAAATTACACACTTCCTTTCTTTTTTTTTTGAGCCACTAGATATACAAATGGAAAACCATTGACCCAATAGATAATTTTTAATGGGCCTTTGCTTAATATGTTCCACTTCCCAATTATCGAAACATGGATAGTAATTAGACGCCTTCCCAGCATTAACCACTAAATTTATCACAATGCACAAGTACCAAGGCCTCTCTTGCGGCATACCTAATGCAACTTGTTCATGCAAAAACAAATAACACTATCATTGAATGCACGTGAGGTTGGATTGGGCCATTAATGCCCGTCGTAGTGGACTGATCGTTACACATAACAATAAATTTCCCCAAAGGACAGAGAAACAAATAGTCTACAATATGATATGTCTCACAATCAATCCAAGTAAACAATTCTACTAATGCAATGATACGTAACCAAGACAAAGGGGATTGGTAGCACATCGAACCCAGGAACCTTCATGAATGAGAAAAAATCCTCCACACCCGGTTGAACAGAACCCCACAAGTTTCAGTTTTACCTCAACTGTCCATTGTACCAAATTTGTATTCCGTTTAGCATTAGTTGTTTGGTATTAAACATTTACCAGATCCATTTTGATAATAATTTATTAACTATTATTATCAAATTCGATGTCACAGTTTTAAACAGTGTAAATACCATAAGCAAACTAATGTATTTTCTAACTTTACGCAAACTAATGTATTTTTTAACAAAAATACACAATGAAGGAGATAATGTCATTCAAGTTATCAATATATCAATACAATAGTGATCATACCATTCAAGTCATATTGGATGAATTGAATACATGAATTGTATAGAAAATTAGAAATAGCTAGAAGAATTTTGTTGAACATTTTGGTTCCATGTAATGATTGACTAAACTAATTTAAAAAATTGAATTGAATAAATGAATTGTATAGAAAATTAGAAATAGCTATAAGAATTTTGTTGAACATTTTGATTCCATGTAATGATTGACTAAACTAATTTAAAAAATTGAATTGAATAAATGCATTAGTATCCCAGGAACTAATAAGAACTAGGAAATATAACATTTTCAACTTTCCAAAGCTAGAGAGATTAGAGTTTTTAATTAAAAATGCAATAGATTCAAATAACTTGACCAAGAAAAATAAATATAAACAGGTCTTAGAAAAATTGACAGAATGCTATCATGTCCTGAAAATGAAATAAACCAGTAAAGCAGACAAATTAGAAATATCAGAGAGCCCAAAAAATTAAACAACAGCGTGAACATTGTGGTCCCACAGAAAGGAAAGAGACGTCTCCATTATCACAAGTTTGGAGGTAACTAAATAGTAAACGAACTTATGCAGCTACGACCATAAAACCAATGCCAGGAGGGAGGTCCAGTCGTTGAAGTCAACCCACCCACTATCAGACAAGTCATTTTCATACATCATCCATGGGCCCCCGAGGCAGTGATAGCCTGAGCATTCTTCTTCCTCCTTTTTCAGTTTCTTCCTCCCTTTTCCAGTTTGTTTTTCAGATTCTTGCAGTTATGAATTCTTAACGCCAAGCTTCAAAAACTAAATTTTTTCATCACACCGTGTTTTTCTAAAGCGACCAATACCCACACCCAATTTGATTTTCAGGGGAAAAGTATCTAAATGACACACCCAAGCATTAACAGTTTCACTTAGGTAAATGCTCTGCCAGTCCAGATTAAGTCTGAGAGGTGTCTCTTGAACTATAATGAAAAGGAATGCTTACCATCACAGGGTTTCGAAGTTTGAACGGGAAAAACCTTAGGGAAAACCCCAGTGTAGATCTCCTCAGCTATAACGAGGATAGAAGCTTTTGGCATCCCCGAATTCAACTTACAAATCATGGAAGAAAACTCGAACCTTAAACCTTAGGGAAAACCCCAGTGTA
The DNA here is from genome assembly GCA_018584345.1 of Thuja plicata. NCBI lineage: Eukaryota > Viridiplantae > Streptophyta > Pinopsida > Cupressales > Cupressaceae > Thuja > Thuja plicata. The sequence goes on from MU225839.1 coordinate 214,665, forward strand.
GATCTCTTCAGCTATAATGAGGATAGAAGCTTTTAGCATCCCTGAATTCAACTTCCAAATCATGGAAGAAAACTCGAACCTTAAACCTTAGGGAAAACCCCAGCATAGATCTCTTCAGCTATAATGAGGATAGAAGCTTTTAGCATCCCAGAATTCAACTTACAAATCATGGAAGAAAACTCGAACCTTAAACCTTAGGGAAAACCCCAGTGTAGATCTCCTCAGCTATGAGGATAGAAGCTTTTAGCATCCCCGAATTCAACTTACAAATCATGGAAGAAAACTCAAACCTTAAACCTTAGGGAAAACCCCAGTGTAGATCTCTTCAGCTATAATGAGGATAGAAGCTTTTAGCATCCCCAAATTCAACTTACAAATCATGGAAGAAAACTCGAACCTTAAACCTTAGGGAAAACCCCAGTGTAGATCTCCTCAGCTATAATGAGGATAGAAACTTTTAGCATCCCCGAATTCAACTTACAAATCATGGAAGAAAACTCGAACCTTAAACCTGCTGGGTCAGTCGACTTATGAACTTAACCAAGCAGTCATAATAATATATCCCTTGTTGGGTATCTGGAACCCCTTTCTATCCTGGCAGCTTCTATCAAATTGACAAATAGCCAAGGGCTTCATACAAAAGAGTCCAGGGACATTTTTGTGGAAAAGGCTATTCCAGCTAAATCTTCTATATACAAAGATAGATTAATGACTAAATCTTCATTCTAATGATGGATCATGGTGTGAGATCGGAATAACTGATGTAGAAAGCAACTCACACTATCAAATCCAAAAACTAGACAGAACAATTAATGACTAATTTAACAATGTAATCTGATATAAGTATTCTCAATCGGGCAAAACTTACTGCAGAACCTAGAAGCATAATTCATAATGACTTGCCCCTGCAACTAGTCTTGATACTAAAGCAGTGTCCAACCCAAGCTTTGGAAAGATTAACAGGGAACTTATCTTTGAACTTCCTAAGAATTGTGTTGACGACTACTAGAACAATGGAATAGTATAACCAAATACGTAGTCATAGAAACATAAAGACTACTAGAGCTTATATTTGAACTTGCTAAGAAGGGAAGCATCTACTTCAAAATTTCATGCGAGGACATTTGTTGAAGAATACTAGAATAATGGAAGAGTAAAACCCAATACATAGTCATAGAAATGGCAATTTTCAGAAAAGATAGATCTACAATATGTTCAGGGTAAAATTCCAGAGATGGGTTTGCTTCAGAATTCGTCACTGAAACTTTGGAGACCGAACGTTTATGACAGCTAAAAGTCATTTTCAAACTGATGTTAACTTTAAGAGAGGCAATGAAAACAAGCCCCTGTTCCCAACATGGAACATTGCCATGGGCAAAAGACAACAAACCCTATTGCCAAGCATACCATATTGTTATACATAAAAGTGAAATAATTCTGTATCTACATTGAAACCAGCAGATACATGCTAGTTTTCACATTACTTGAGTGGCAAAAAAAACCTTTTAACAGTTAATCTATAATGGTGACATATTAAAAATTTGAGAATTAGTCATTTCTCAATTTCAAGGCCTGCGAATTTGCCACCAAAATTTTCACTTAGCTTCTGAGAAACAAATTATGGCAAAATAAATATATTTAGATGAAACGCTACTCACTCTATATTTTCTTCAGTATATTAAAACAGTATAGAGAGAAGATCATAACATAGCCTATCAACTATTGAGTAAAAGCGTCTGAAATAAAATGTGAACAACATAAAGTTGAATATTATCACTGCTGTACGAGTGCCCTTCTTAAGATGCCTAGTAGAGTGGTACCATTAAAAGAAGCTGCAAAGTTACGTATGTTTTCCTCACTGGATCATCTAGTACTGCTTTTATAACAGGTGGAATATTTTACTCGTCCTTTCTTCAACATGATGAAATATCATGTTTACAAACGAGTGTTCCAAATCCTAAACCTGATTCATAAACTGACTCATGAACTCTGGATCAGTAAATAATGTTGTTCCAACTGGAGTGTGACAGAGAGCCATAGAATTTAACTTGGGAGCATTGCAAAGAAGGAAATCCAACAATTCTACTTCCTTTTGACCCCATATGTCTGATGAAATATATACATCTGCTTTCTTCAGCTTTGGGAAGGCCGTATCTGATACAACTTCCCCTGCCACTATGTCCTGCAATCCCAATAAGGGCTACAGTATAATATAAAATCTAGATGTCTGTGAAAGAAAATTTTAAAACAAAGGACAAAAGCAGATTTACCTGGATGAGAATGTCTGTGATTTTCAGCTCTTCAAGATCTGGAAATGTGCTGATGAGTACTCCAAACGGTGTATCTAATCCTATTCGAAGGGACAATTTCTTCAGGGATTTGGTGACCGGAATCTCTTCGAGTGCTGAAATTTCCGATGCCTCCATTTCTTGCAGAAACGGGAAGGAATTAAGCTCAAATTTACACAGCATGAAACAATCCTTTATTTTAATCTCAACCAACCGGGGACAATCTGCTGTAAAGTTTTCGATAGAAGTTGTTCCTAAGTTCAAGTAACTGAGATTGGGTGCACGGATTTGCAAATTAAACAAGCCCGCACAGCGCTTGATCACCAACTTCTCAAGAAGTGGGCACACTGCTATCAGCCGCTGCAGTCTCGCATCAGTCAAATCACCAACATCCAAAAGAAAACAAGCCTTCAAAGACAGAAAACCCTTAAAATCACTGGGTATTTCTGTAATCCAAAAACCCTCGATTTCCAAAACCCTAAGAAGCTCACAAGCAAAAAGAGAAGACGGTACTTGCCTTCCCCCCATTCCCCTGTAACGAAGAACAACTTTTTTCACTCCCTTCACTGCTGCCCCTTTCATGCATTGCTCAATGCTCACATTGTTGACTATTTTTTCCCCTGATCGATGCTTCCCTCCCTTGAAGGAAAGTTCAAACCGCACACTCTCAAGATTGGTAGAGTGAAGTAAAAGGATATTGTTCATCACATTTTCCACGTATTTAACAGGGGATTTGATTTCTGCCGCCTCTACAAGGCGGCAAGTAAGTTTTATGAGTGAATCGAAAAAAGACTCAGAAAAATCGATATGGGGAATGTTTCTCCATAGGGTTTTCCATCTGTGAGACAGAAGAGAAGTGCGAATGGCATCTTTCAGTGAGAGATGAGAAAGAATGTTACAGCACAATAAATTGTCAGGCAACTCACTCAACCTATCAGTCCGAATCTCCATTGCAACTGAATTGCAGAAAACTCAATTCATATCATTTCAAAGCAGCAACAACTAAAGAAATGCATACCCACAGATAGGCCTATGTTACATATCTGTATAACAAAACCTGCACTGTAATATTAGCGGATCATGTAACCTTGTGCCGCGTGTATGTGAGGGTTTTTGAGTATTGCCACGCCCTTCCGTAAGCGCAGTATCGAAAGCTGGAATTTGACGGTCACCCCTTCCTGTCAAATGATTTTTCATGACAGGTTGGTCATTTTAATGCCTTTCATTTTACAGTTTAAAAAGATTGTTAATTTTTGAAATAATTTGATAAATTATTTTGAATTGAAATATTTTATTAATATAATTAGTCATATATATTAAATATAATAAATATTGTTATAAAATTTGAAAATAGATATAAATTAATAATCTATGTAAAATTAGTTTGATTTAGGAAAGGTTTTAAACAATAATAATATACAATAGATCATATAGAATTTTTTATTTGTCATTAAAAAAAATTAAAAATTAATTATATTAAATTGCTATAAATTTATAAATATAAATATCATATTTACAATTTTATAAAAATTTAACACTACAATTCAAAAGTGAAAAAACGGCCAATACGGCCATCAAATTCTAGGCCTGCTACCATGGGATGAAGGGGTGGGCTATAGAGGAAACTTTAGCCCTTCTTCCAACTTTTGAAAGATAGGGTATTATGATGTTGCTGAGCTTCTACGACAAGAGGACAATACAAGTAATCCTGTGGGCCGATGAAAAACGCGTCTCCTCTAAGATACTTTTTAGCATTCAAGATTTTATCTTTCGGTGTGATGGATGTCATGGTTCTTTCCGCGTATATCTAAAGATGATTGTACTTTTTCTATGTTTTCAGAAAAAACATATTTTTATATTTTGAAGAAAAGGGGTAATCAACAGTATATTTTGATCCTAGATACCTAGTTAATCTAATTTGTTTGGAACTCAATCCTCCTCACAATTTTATAAAATTCCTCACAATTTTATAAAATTGTTTCTATTAAGTGGGACTAAAAAAAAAAATTTGGAATAATTTATTTTTTGGAGTGAAGACTATGATATCATAAGGGATGAGGCCACGATCGTGCCTTGGCGAATTTGGCAATGTGGAGGCTCCTCAGTCCTTGGCTCTAAGTTTAAGAGGTGCACATGTGGACCTGTATCAGGTTCCTAAATCGTTTTCCTTGGGTTGCCTGGAACCTCCATCAAAAAAAATATGTTGAGAGATATTTTTGATGTTTGGTATTTTTTCCAAAAATATTTAAGAAATCTTTCATCTAAAAATGTTAGCTATTTAGTAGAGAGCATATATGTCTTTGAATTGAAAAAGTATTAAACTCACCAAAAGATCAAGTGCTCATTGACTTTATCTACAATTTTAATAAATTATTTTCTATGTGTGTCTTTACAATATATAGACATGTCAATAATGTCAAAGTTTTATAAAATTAAATTATCAAAATAATTTATATTAATTATTTTAAAATAAATATATTCCAATATAATGTCAAAGATATAGAATCAAGTATTTACATTGAAATAGGTATCCATTCTATCAAATTCATCCAATGCACAACCTCTTATGTTGTTGAACCTTGCATTCAATAAAACATGATTCTTGAAATTCAAAACCATTAAACTTCACCAACAAATCAAGTGCTCATTGACTTTATTGACAATTTTAATAAATTTTTATCTATATATTTACAATATATAATCATGCCAATAATGTCAAAGTCTTATAAAAATATTATTTTACTTATTTATATTAATTATTTTAAAATAAATAACTTGAGAATCAAGTCTTTAGATTGAAAGGGGTATCCATTTTCTCAAATTCACAAGATACAATCTCTTATAATGTTTAACATTGCACTTAATAAGACTTGATTCTTGGTAGAATCAATCAAGGCTCATTCATAAGCACTAAACTTTACCAATAAATCAAGTGCTCTTTTCTTTATCTCCAATTTTATTAAATTATTTTCTCTATATCTTTACAATATATAGCCATGTCAATAATGTCAAAGTTTTATAAAAAATAAATTATTTTGATAGCTTATATTTATTATTGTAAAATAAATAACTTTTCCATTACAAAATAGTTATTTTTTTATAGGTTTGAAAAAATTAAACGAATAGAATTAAATTGTTTTTGATTAAAAAGCAGCCAATAGAATTAAATTCTATTGCAATGGCTATGTATGTTGTAATAGAATTAAATTGTTTACTTCACACATTTAATTATTTTTTAAATAAGAGATGTATTAGTTTAAAATATTAAATCGATGGGAAAAAAATATTATTATTTTTTAATCGGTGAAATTTTGTATTATTTACGCTTTTAACTGGAGCTATGAACAATGAGAGCACAGATGGAGGCTACATTTCTATCTCCCCTCATTTAGAATGGATATGGATGTGAATAGACATAATAGATTTCCATAGGAAAGTGATTGATCGTAGGTTGATTATTTTTTTTTGAAAATTCTTATATAGTATTGAATGTCATTAAGTTGGTGTTTGAAGACATGTAAACATTAAACATGTCTTCAATGTTTGTTGAAGTATTGTTGGATGCAAGGGAGATAAAAGAAGACATGGAAGTGATTGTAGACATGATTATCGAATTCCATTAGTGTTGTGGCGTTAAAAAAGTTGTAGACAACATGATGGTTAGTCTCAAGTTCCATCCAAGTAGTGAAAATGGTCCCTTATCCTTTGGATTCAATTCTTCATTAGGGCATGCTCATCTACACAATGAAGAGTGAGGTATTGATTTATTAAAAGTAATAGCAATAGAAATGACAATTTTGAGAAAAGACAGATGGATAAGTAGGAGATAATTTTCACAAGTCAAATTGTGATATTGCTTCAATTGTGTAGTTTTTTAGTCAAACTCATTGACCCATGTTTCATGAAAAGTGGTTTACAAGAACCCATATTTCATGAGAATGAATGGAACACATAGCACTCATTGCATATAGGTGATGTTCACGGAGGTAAAGCATCGGAACTTCACCAAAGGTCACCCATCCTGTGAAAATTCCTATTGCAGTCACTGATTATTAATCTCCTATCTCATAAAGATTATTTAACTGCTGAAAATAAATTTACAGCTGAATATCGAAAAATAACACAACTGCAACTTCGCCAATAAAAATATGGAAAGAAATATGCAACACAAAGAACACAATATTTTTGGACAAATCGTCCTTGGAAAAACCCCGAAGGGAAAACCAGTACTGCAGATGAGAAATATATATTAATCTTTAGCAAATTAAGAGATACAAAATTCCTTGCCTCTCACTAGCAGAACTTAGACAATCTCCTAACTCCTCTTGCTGATATTCCTCCATTGCTATCCCCAACGCTATCACTGCGCCCTTGCTAACACTGCAAGACTGTTTGCTATCACTGCAAACTCATTTGCTAACACTACAAATGCTCTCCAACTTGTGTTGGTGTGATGTGATTGATGTCTCT
>MU225839.1:234147-247049 GCA_018584345.1 Thuja plicata
TATATATATATATATATATATTATCAACATTTTTTTCTAATTATCAACATGTATGAAATATAGAGTTTACCAATGAAAGAACTACAATAATGCCAAACATGTCCTTGTTTAAATGTGACCTCTAAGTTACATATAATCTTGAATGTATTAGCTTTAATTTAACACTTGAGACTTCTAAAAAACTTATGTTTTGACATAGATGGATCTGTGTGTGTGTGTGTGTGTGTGTGTGTGTAGAGAATCTTGGGTCATTGGTAATCTTGCATCATCCAAAAATATTTAGTGTTCTGGTGAACTATTGTTACCAGTTTTGGTGTTCTTGGTCACCAGTTGGGTGATTGCTATCTCGATGGAGTTCTTTGGATCTCAAAAGGTATGGTCATGATATGATGTTCATGGGGTCATTAGGAAGCTTTTCCTATGATCTTAACTTGTTTGGAGTTACCGTGCTCGAGTTCTGGTGGATTCTCTGACTGGATATAAGAAGTAGTTATGGTTCCAGGCAGTTGTCTGAGATTCTGTGAGTGGTCAATCCATAGAGATGTTGGACAGGAGCGGTAAAAAGGGTTTGTTCATTGATGTTCGTAGAGTCGTATTCTATGATCACGCTTCTTGAGGTGGCATGGTTTGAGTGATCCCGTTATTTCTCTATTGATTGTTGTTATTCTTCATGATAATGGTTCAGTGAGTTACCGGTTGATTGATTGTAGTTGCGGTCGGTGTTTCTGATTAGTGGAGTTGAATGACATGATTTCCTAGGTGGATCTATGTGTGGCTGACTTGATTGTTGGATAGGTTCATGTGAAACAATTAAATGCGGCATTTAATTACGCTTTGGTCCGACTAGGTCTAAAATTTTTTTTGGGATGTGTAATCGTTTGTTGAGGCCGACCTATTGGTGTCTGTGTACAAATTTATCGCTTGCCCTCATTTGGGAAGAGGGGGAGATCATCAAGAAGAAGTCTTGAGGAGGGCTGGGTAGAAGAGAAGCTTCTAGAAGATAGCTCAGTGACTTAGGAAGATCTAGGAGTAGGTACAAGTTGAGTTGTTTTTCTTTGTACTTGGTCGCAACTAGGAGTAGGTATCAGTTGAGTTGTTTTTATTTGTACTTGGTCACAACTAGGAAGGCCTTACAACCCAACATGTATCAAGAAATTTTGATTAATAAACTTGTTTTTTTGATGCAAAACTTTTTTTTCTTGATTATATCTTGATGTTTTCCACTATGTTGACTCTTGCTGCAAGAATTTTACATCTCTCTCTCTCTCTCTCTCTCTCTCTCTCTCTCTCTCTCTCTCTCTCTCTCTCTCTCTCTCTCTCTCTCCTTTTAGATTCTTAAAGGTAATTTAATATGTTTAGTCTCTCTCTAGATGCTTTTAGTCTTCTTAAAGGTGATTAAATATGTTTACTCTCTTTCTCTCTCTCTCTAGTTCTTTCATAGAAACCCTTGCGACTTTCTCTCTCTCATAATATCTTTCTCTCTCCCTTTAGTCAAGTCTTAGGTGATTTAAAAGTGTGGCTAGGACCTCTCTCTCTCACTCTCTTACTAGATTCTTCAGTCTCTCTCTCTAGTCTTCTTAGATGCTTTAATTTTAGTACATGTATGTTTAAATTTAGTATGTGTAACATAAGAAATGGTGAACGACTATGTTATGTTAGGAATATAGCTTACCAAATCAAATTTGGATATGTAAGGGATATCTTATGTTACATTAGGAACACCACATTTAAAGACTTCACCCTCAAATCCAAACCAGATTAACAAAGCCCAAAATGATGAAGGGATGCTAATGCTAGATCCATATTTGAAGATGGAGTATTGGGGATTGATTTCCTTTTATGTTAAGATGTATATGATATGTAAAATGATATGCAAGACTATGAAAGGAATGAAAACTATGATACATGAAATTAAAACTAACTAAATATGATATTAGATGTGATGTATAATAGTAAATGGAAGATGAAACGAAGAATAATGAACTCACCATGAATCTAGGAGAGGAAGAACAAACTTTAGATCTAGAAATGAATGTTACAAAGCTGTCAAAATCAGGAATTGTTATGGATTTGGAACCCTGATGCCTGTAACTTATGACTGTGAAATTTGCAGATTCTCAGGACAATGCTGACTCAAGTTGACATAGTCCCAACAATTTGACCTTGTCCAAGAGGCACAAAAATTAGTGAAATTTGTAGTGCAGACTTGTCACTAGTTCTCTATCTCTGAAATTCTAGATCTGAAACTCCGAAAACCTATTCGTGCACACATGAATAAGGGGAATTTTTTGTTGAAAGGGGCTTGCCTTGGTCAAGCCCCTATATTTGAATTAACCTTGAAATGAAATAGAGAAGTAATATAAACAAGATAAATTTCATATTTACCTTGTTGGAAAAACCCTCATGGATGGATGTAGAAATCAGTCAACTCCACAAGGTTTCTTGTATGATTAGAATGTGTTCGTAGAATCAAGGATGCCTTCACAAATACAATGGATCTACACTTGTGAAATCCTATATTTTCAATGAGTGTATGATTGAAATCTTGAATGGAAGAGAGGAATGGATCTTCTTGCTTGCTTGAGAATTCTACTTGGCCACCATGGGAGAGAAATTTCCATCAATGAGAGAAACTTTTATTTTCTTGAATGGAAGAAGACTTGGAGACTGGGAGCTCTTTAATAGAATGTTTGCCTTCAAATCTTGAATCCACAACTTTAATTGCAAAACTTGAATGCTTACACTTGATCAATTGATATCTTGCACAAAGATTGCATAATAATGGATTGTATATATCAAAATGAGAGGAGAAGACCCCCTTTTATACTCATTTTGGGATTCAGAATTGCCAGGCCGACCATACTGAGATCGGGAAATAAAACACCCCCGCATTGGGCTCAGAGCCCACTTAAAATTAATGCCCAAGGATAAGGCCAACTTGGGTTGACCTTGTCCAGGACAAGGCTGACCTAGGTCAGCCTAGTCTCGGTAGGGCTAATTTCAAAGTAGATCCAGGGCTTGGGAAGTGTGCAAAGTCTTGAGGAAAGAACATGAAACATGTAGTAAATCAAACATAAAGACATTGGATCTTGAAATCACTAAAATGGGGTATAATAGGTCCTAAAAGACATCCAATAATGGGTGCTAATGTTTTAGGATGGTACATTTAGCCCCCACTTTAGCAGGAGTATGAGACAAGATCATCCTCATGGTAAAGTAGATCAAATGCATAAGATGATCTCACTAAGGTTAAGAAGATAAAGAAACATCAAGCCACTAAGTGACTTAAGCCCGAATCAAAACTAAACCAAAATAAGAGAGGCATCACCAGAGAGAGAGAGAGAGAGAGAGAGAGAGAGAGAGAGAGAGAGAGAGAGAGAGAGAGAGAGATCACTATCCCAATAAGAGTTTTTTCTCATTGTGAACCACACAAGAAAAATACTATAAAGGATGGAATTGAATAGTCTAGGAAGTTATATTATGCTAGTTCAATCCATCAACAAGAATTAGTCCTTAAAGGAAATGACTTCTGATAATGGATCCAACAACAAAATGATCAGTCCTAAGGGAAGGTAAGCTTCCTTAGGGATCAAAGAAGGATGGTCAGATAGAGGACCAAATATGCATGATCAATCTAGGACCAAATGTGTATGCAATTAGTTTAAAGACCAAATGAAAAATGGGGATCAGTCTCAGGATCCACTAAAAAATGGCATTGAATCAATGTGTGTGTAAAAAATGTGAAGAAGAGTGTATGCCCCCAGGTGAAAGCTATTGCAAACACCTTAATAGGAGCTATGCCTTTAATTAAGTGTACATGCATCCACAAGAAAGTTTTCCACTATGAAATGCCCCCAAGAAAGGACAAATCAAGGGAAATGAGCACATGACAAAAGAGAGAATTAAAGGGATCTACCAACCCTAGGGTCAGTAGGTCATATGATAACACATGTATATAAAAATTATGTCAAAATGAAATTTCATCATCCCCCAAAGGAAGAAGAACTAAAAGCACAATGGAAGAAAATCACATAAGAGTTACGAAGGAGATTTTTTTGGGTCGTCATAACGGAGACCAAAAAGAATAGGTAGCTACCATTTTGCATCATCCCAAGCAGACGATACCATCCTAAAAATTTATCACCCATCAATGGGATGTCTTTTAGGACCTAGTAGACCCCATTTTAGTGATTCCTAGATTTGAAGGTATTTATGCTTGATTTTCTACATCTTTCATTTTCTTTCCCTGAGACTTTGCACACTGCCCGAATCTCAGAATCACTTGGGAATTAACACCTCTAGGACTAGGCTAGCCTAAGTCATCCTTGGCCTTGGGGGTTGTTCCTTAGTGGACTACGAACCCTATGTGGGGGATTTTAATTCCCCAATCTCAGTTTGGTCAGGCCAACAATTTTGAATCTTGAAATGAGTAAAAAGGGGACCTCTCCTCTCATTTTGGTAACCAAGAACTTTATGCAAGCTATATATATGCAAAATATCTTTCAAGATCAAGCTATTCAAAAATTCAAGGTATTTAATTAAGGTGGTGGATTAAAGATTTGAAGGAAAACATCCATTGAATATCTTCATCTCTCTAGGTCTTCTTCCATTCATTCAAAGACAATCTTCTCTCCTTAATGCAAGTTTCTCTCCCATGATGCCCTAATGGAGGAATTCTTAAGCAAGCAAGAAGATCCATTCCTCCTCTCCGTTCATGATTTCAAGCATACATCCCTTGAAGATCTAGGATTAGAAAGTGTAGATAAATTCAATTTGTGAAGGCATCCTTGATTCTAAATTCAAGACATACATTTCAAGCATCCTTGTGGAGTTGACTGATTTCCACATCCATCCATGAGGGTTTTTCATGCATAGTAAATCTGTCATTTGTCTTGTTTACATATAATTTCTTATCAAAGTTAATTCCTATACAAGGGATTGACCAAGGCAAGCCTCTTTCCATAATAATTTTCCCCTTTTTGTGTGGAGGAGCATATTTATAGGTTTCAGATATGGTAAATCAAAGATTCAGAACTAGTGACAGGTTTTCTACATATTCTAGCAATTTTTCTGCCTCCAAGACAAGGCTGATTTTCTTGGACAATGTTGTTAGGATTAGTAGACATAAATCTAACAGTTACATGAAAATATAACCAATAATACGAAGGAATAAAATAAACAGAAGTAGAACAAGAAGACACAGATTTAACGTGGTTCACCCAATCTTGGGCTACATCTACCAAATAGAGAGTTAAATATTATTATCCAGTAATTTCAACCGATTACAACCAACGATCCCTTGCAACTCAATACCACTGCAAAAGATACAATACTTCTTCACTCTGACAAGCCATAACCCTAACACATTTTTCTTATAGAAAAACCCTAACCCTAAAACTTGCTTGATGAGTCAACCTAGGGAAATGGTTGACGAGTCAACCCAAAAAATGCTTAACAAATTGCAAAAAAGTGTATAGCACTTGCCTAATTAGTTACAACAAACCAACAATCTCCCACTTGGGGACTAATCAGGCTCCACACTAAACAATCTCCCACTTGGAAACTAATCCTTTAGAAATAAAGCTACCCATGTAACTCCCACTGGAAAGAAACACCCTTGACTTTGATGTTTTATTTTATCATTTTAGTTATGAAGACCAACCAAATCTGAAGAGTTCAACTTCTCCCTTGTCACTACCTTGGTAAACATATCCATTGGATTTTCATCTGTATGTATCTTTTCTAGCCTTAATCATCCATCATCCAATATCGACCGAATGAAGTGATACCTCAACTTTATGTGTTTTGTCTTTGAATGCAAGGCATAATTTTTGGCAAGATGAATGACACTCTAGCTATTTATAAACAAATAATTATTAACCTATTCTTGTTTCCCAATTATTCCATGAAGTATTGCATCCATATCATCTCCTTGCTTGCCTCTATTGCAGCTACATACTCTGCCTTTGTGGTGAATAAAGAAACCACCTTTTGTAACCTAGAGATCCAACTCACCGTTGTGCCACCGATAATAAAAAAATCCTCTTGTACTCCGCTGATATCAATGTCTCCTACCAAATCTGAGTCAACATAGCCTTGTAAATCAGTAGTAGAGATCCCAAAACATAAACATTTGTTGGATATACCTCTCAAGTATTTGAGAATCCATTTTATTGCATTCCAATGCTCAACTCCAAGATGAATCATATACCTACTAACAACTCCTACTGCATGTGCAATATCAGGTCTAGTGCATACCATGACATACATTAAAATTCCTACACCTAAAGAATAGGGTACCTTGGACATTTTTCCTCCTCCTCTTGTGTGTTTAGACACATCTCCCTATAAATTTCAAATGACTAGGCAAAGGTGTACTGATAGCTTTTGCATTCTCCATGGAGAATTTTCGCAACACCTTTTCAACATAATCATTCTGAGATAAAGTTAATTTTTTGTTCTGCCTATCTCTGCAAATTTTTGTACCAAGGATTTTTTTTGCTGCTCATAAATCCTTCATAGAAAATTATTTTTCTAACTGTTGTTTTAACTCTCTTATGTGATCCATATTAGACCTAGCTACAAGCATGTCATCACCATATAAACATAACATAATGTAGTTGTCATTACCTAACCTCTTAAAATAAATGCAATGCTTAGAATTACACTTGATGAAGCCATGCTCAACCATAAAACTATCAAAATTTATGTACCATTGTCAAGGTGCTTGTTTCAAGCCATATAAACTCTTCTTTAATCTGCACACTAACTTATCATTACCTGTGACCTCAAATCCTTGGGGTTGTTCCATATATATCTCCTCCTCCAAATCACCATGGAGAAAGGTAGTTTTCACATCTAGTTGTTCCAAATGCAAATCTTCAGCAACCACAATACTTATAACAGTACAAAAATAGAAGTCATTTTTACAACTAGAGAAAAGATCTCATCAAAATCAATGCCTTTTTTGTGCAAATCCATTTACAACTACCTGTATTTTAATATTTTCTTACCTCCATCCTCCTCTTTCAACCTATTAACCCATTTGTTCTGTAAAGCTTTTTTACCTATAGGCAACTTGCATAATTCCTAGGTCTGAATTTTCAAGAAGGAGTCCATTTCTTCTATCATTCCATCCTCCCACTGAACCTTGGTATCTAGCTTCATAGCTTCATCATATACATTTTGGTTCACCAACACCAGTCAATAAAATAAAATACAAAGAGGGAGAAAATCCTTCAAGAGTTCTTCTTAGCCTTGAATATCGTCTAACATTCCTTGGAGTTTCGGGTATTTGTTGTTGTTGTTGTTTTTATTGTTTTTGTTGTTGTTTCAGATCATGAGGAACCACTGCAAAATTATCTTTAGGAGTATCACCCAACACTACATAATCATTTTCTTTCTTCTCATGCTGCTGCAACTAATCTTTGTACAACACTTTCTCATTGAATATGATACCCCGCTTCTCACAATTTTATGATTCTCAAAATCCCAAATTCTATAACCTAACTCATCAATGCCATATCCAAAAATTACACATTTCTTTGATTTAGCTTCTAGTTTGGTTCTATTTTCAGAATCTATATGAGAAAATGCTTCACAACCGAAGGTTCTGAGAAAAGAATAACTCGCATTCTTACTTGTCCATGCTTCCTCTGGAATACCACAACCCAAAGGAGCAGAGGGGACTCTATTAATTAAATAAAGAAAAAAATTTATAGCCTTTGCACACATGTTTAAGGGTATCCCATCATGCAACCTCATAGTCCTTTTACGCTCCATTATTGTCCCATTCAAGCGTTCAACCACTCTATTTTATTGTGGAGTCCTTGAAACTGTTTCCTTCCTATGAATACCATTAAAGGAATAATAATATTCAAATTATTTGCTTCAATATTCACCACCATTATCATATCTGAGACATTTTAGTCTAAATTACCAGTCTCATTCTCAACCAAGCTTTTTCATTTTTGAAAAGTTACAAATACATCATATTTCTGCCTGAGGAAATAAATCCATACTTTCCTAGTTGTATCGTTAATGAATGTAATATAATATAGAGAGCCACCAAGGGAAGATACCTGATCTGGTCCCCATACATCTATATGCACAAGCTCCAATTTCTCATCTTTCTTTTTCTTCCCACCCTTCTAAAAACTAACTCTCTTTTGTTTTCCATACACACACCTTTCACAAAAATCTATATTGACACATTTCAAACCTAATAAGACTTTCTTTGAATGAAGCAATTTCATACCTTGTTCACTCATGTGCCCAAGACTACTATGTCATAATGTTGTTTTAGAATCCACAATGATTGATTTATGTTCTACCTGCTCAACCGCAATAATTTCTCCTAAACATTGACTTTTCTCTATAACATTTAGAGTAGAAGGAATAGGATGACATGTACAAAGATATAAGGTGCCTAACATTTTTCTACTACTAAGGAACCTTTTAAAAAATTACAATAATTATCAATAAAAGTAATTGTTCAACCTTAATCACCTAGCTTCCTTGTTGAAATTAAATTCCTACTCAACCTTGGAACGTGTCTCACCTCTTGTAGTAGCCAATGCTTCCCATTCTGCAACTTAATCTTAATTCTTCCCTTCCCAACAATCTAACAAGGTTCATTATCTCCCAAATAAACCAGCCCAAAATCCCCTTGGACATAATCAAGAAAATAACTTCTATGGGGCGTAGCATGAAATGAGCCCCCTGAATCTAGAGTTCATGAATCATCAACATTTTCAAGGGAAAGAAGCAAAATATCCTCTTCATATTTATTACTTATTTTCCTCCTTATTTCCTTCTTGTTTGTCTCCTTTATTCTTCTAGGACCAGAAATCTTTCTTCCTATGACCTGGTTTCCCACAGTACCAACAATTGTTTGGTCCTCTAGATTGAAACCTCTTTCCCTTTGACTTTCCTCGTTATTTCCCATAACTTCCAAAATTTCTTCCTCTCTCGTTTGATCTGCCTATAATTTGTGCATTC
Organism: Thuja plicata; assembly: GCA_018584345.1. NCBI lineage: Eukaryota > Viridiplantae > Streptophyta > Pinopsida > Cupressales > Cupressaceae > Thuja > Thuja plicata. The sequence continues at coordinate 243,148 of MU225839.1, forward strand.
AAAACACTACCTGATGTGGATCCATATGAGCTTTTCCTAAGAATTTCCTCACTCGGAATAACATCAACAACATCACCAAATTTTAGGATATTTGAACCAGAAATAGAGTTACTAACAACCATTACCAAGCCATTCCATCTTTTAGGCAAAGAACAAAGAATCAAAATATCCCTAATTTCTTCATCAAAATTGACATTAATAGAAGATAATTGATTGGTAACTATATTAAAATCATTTAAGTGGTCAACAACTAACCCACCTTCTACTATTTTCATATTAAATAAACACTTCATAATAAATACCTTATTCGAAGCAGAAGGCTTTTCATATAACTTAGCTAGGGTTTCCATCAACTCTTCATTTGTCTTTGATTTTGTAATATTAAATGTGACCAATTGTGCTAGGCATAAATGAATACTACCAAGTACCTTTCTATCCAAAATATCCCAATCCTCCTGAGACATAGTTGCAACTTTCATGCTTATTCCACCCAATGGCCACTATAAATCCTTCTAATAGAGATAGTCCTACATCTGCATTTTCCATAACTAAAATTTCTGCCCATTAAACTTATCAACCTTCAACTTACACTCATTTGTCATTACTCCCACTCAACTATGATACTTCCACTCAACCATGAGAACTTCCTGTAGAGGATAACTGAAAAAATCCCGCTCTAATACCACTTGTAAGGATTAGTAGACAAAATCTAACAATTACAAGAAAATATAAATAATAATGCAAAGGAATAAAGCACACCTAAGTAGAACAAGAAGAAATTGATTTAACACGGTTCACCCAATCTTGGGCTACATCCACCAAATTGAGAGTTCAATATTATTATCCCACAATTTCAACCGATTACAACCAGTGACCCCTTGCAGCTCAATACCACTATAAAATCTACAATACTTTTTCACTCTAACAAACCATAACTCTAACACCATTTTATTATAGAAAAACCCTAACCCTAAAACTTGCTTGACGGGTCAACCTAGGGAAATGCTTGATGAGCCAACCTAGGGAAATTCTTGACGAGTCGACCCAAAAAATGCTTGACGAGTTAACCAAAAATTACAGAAAAGTGTTTAGTACTTGCCTGATCAGTCACCACAACCCAACACATTTGAAGTATTTTGACCATTCATTAAAATTAGTTATATTTTGATTTAGATTTTATTTAATTTTTTTATATTTTAATTTAGATTTTTTTTACATTCTTATTATATTTTAATTTTTATTTATTATTAAATCCTATTTTAGAAAGGGAACATACTGTCTCTTCTAATATATTAATTTTATTATATATTTTTATATTATTTATTAAATTCTATTTTTAAAAGGGGACATCACACCTTCTTTACTAGTTCTACATACAATCCTCCCTCACTTATGTCATTCCTCCCTCCTCTCTAGTTACTTGACAATGCATCTTGAATCTACCTATGACCCCCTTATGGGCATTAAACATAACCAAATTCTTATTTTTGATGTGCCCTTGAGACCCTAGCATACACAAATTACCAAGGAGGATTTACCCATCTCAAAACCCTTAAAATTGGATCGATGCAGTCTTTTGTACATACTATCCTCTCCATAATCAAGAAAGTGGGAAACATCCATACTATTTGAAGGAGATGAATAGGGGTTGGACTTGTTTTAACCCTTTCCACCATCTAATGGACAAGCTGTAGAGTAGCCACCATATAGCTTCTTGTCACTACCACTAGATAGATATAAAACCTTTGAAAATGCCCAAGAATTTGAGTTGAGTCTCCCTATCTTAAATTTTGTTGGAGCTACTTTACACTAAGAATACAAAGATAGCCTAGTTGCAGAGACAATGGGGAACATGAGATATCCATGCATTCTTCTCCTTTTCATAGTCCATTAAGCATACATAGAAACAATAAAAAAGGGTTCACATTAACTCAAGAATCAAACAAAGAAAAAAAATAGGCCATGTTTAAGAACTCAACATCAATCCCACCTAACCAATGTGAACCCAAAATATCCTTACTTAAACCATTATCAAGGGAAACCATTAGAACCAAAATAGATACAACCTTGGTAAACATAGAATCTAGACAAACCATAGGGAAAGAAAAATTAAAAACTGAAATGAAAATATTTTAATATACTAGACAATAATATGAGGTCTTTCATAAGGTGTCAATTACCAACACTAAAATAAATCTATTTTATTCATGTGAACACATTGAAACCACTAAATCATTATTATTGTGGATCTTCTTGCATGTGTGATAGAGCATATTATTCTACAAGAAAGCAACTGGATTTCTAGTCATCGAAAGTACTCCAATAATCAATCGAACAATTTTACTTGTGTATCTCTATATCACCACCATCTCTCTCATAATGTTGACCTCCAGATATGATATTATTCCTCATACACAATGTTCTATCTAAAGACCTTCTTGTTGATCATAATTTGAGACATAATGTTTTACTTTTAGTAAAAAAATATTAAAATACAAGAAAAATAAGGAAGTACATAAAAAAAAAATTGAGATTTCCAAATAGTTATAACTGTCAATATTGAAAGAAGTAGATTTTTTTAAGAAGGATTCTAAAAATATCACTAGATCTTGCCAATATATGAACCAATCCAAACTCATTTTCCCAACATAATTCTAAAACAATAAACTCAATCATTGTGAATCAACTAGAAAATAGGTTTCAATTTATTCATATGAAAATACCACAATCTCGATCCATCATAAAAGCCAAATTAGCTAAACAATCAGCTACTTTTCTCCATTCCTTAAGAATATAGATAAAATATACAAAGTCACAATCAAATACTTTTCTCCATTCCTTAAGAATATGGATAAAATATATAAATTCATTTGTTTAGTAAGATTTTTTTTACTTGAATAAACTATTTAATTAAATTAAAAATTAAGTCAATTTTTTTACTGAGCAAAATGACTAGGGTTACAAAACCTATCTATGAAACAATATTCTTCACCCAAATCCATGAAATGAGATTTGTTCAATATTGTATGAATAACCTTGACCCCCATATGATTATTAGTGTGGCATAACATCTCCTAACCCATGACAATCTAAACCAGTTCCTCTAATCCTTGCAACACCTAAGGATCAATAATTTTGATTGGAACTAAAGGGGCAAGAGTTCAGCTAAAAATCCTACACACTTTCTTAGTAGAATTTACTAGAGCATTATTATTGATTTGAGAAGTAGTAACAAGGCTAGCATATATGATATGCTAAGTATGAAAAAATTCATAATTTTGTTAGTAATAACTAAGGCGGGGGGGGGGGGGGGGGGGGGGGGGNGGGTGAATCAGTGGCCTCAAAATTTTATCCTTTAAACTTTAATCCACCAACCAATACACCTTAGATTATTAAATCCCTATAAGATGCATGCCTTGAAATACTTTGAAATAATTAACTATCTGCCGGTTTACCTTGTCTGTCCTTATTCTCCTTGATTACCGATAAGTAGTAAAACTTATTTACCAATACTCAGCAAATATGCAGAGTATACCAATCAATCCAGAAATGCATATGTGAAATGTAAAACAATAAAGTAATAGACCATACACACATAACACATGGATTTTAACATGGAAACCCTGTTAAGGGAAAAAACCACTGGGACAGGTACCCCAAATTTTCACTCTTCTGAAGTGAGCCCTGTTAGGAGCCAACCCTATTAAAGTTTACAAACACACTGTTAAGTGCGACCTTGTTAGAGGATTTTTATACATAGGTTGTCACTTACTACCTGGCATCTATTTTGCTACCATCCTTGAATCAGCCTCCTTCTTAGACTATCAATAGGCTTTAGGAAAATCTTGCTACCATCCTTGAATCAACCTCCTTCTTAGGCTGTCAATAGGCTTTATGCAAAT
>MU225839.1:258327-274371 GCA_018584345.1 Thuja plicata
AAAATATCTATCTCCATAATAACTCTTTGTCCTCATAGGTCCACATAAACTAGTATGGACTAATTCTAGAATATCATCAGATGTATGGGCTTTGCTTTTGAAACTAGACTTTTTCATTTTACCTTTTCAACAATTTTTGCATATGATGTTGTCTGGCTTTGTCATTGTCGGTAAGCCTCTTACACTTCTTTTCCTGCTTATTTTCATCATGTTGTCAAAACTCACATGACACAATCTTTTGTGCCACAACCATATGTCTTCATTTCTAGTCATCAAGCAAGTGGGGTTAGTGTCATTTAGATAGAATAATTTACCTTTGGTCTATTCACGGTACCAATCAGTTTTCCGGATTCATTGAAGATTTTTGCCTTCTTGTTCTCAAATGCTACTCTGTGACCTAAATTATTCAGCTGAGAAACACTCAACATATTATAATTCAATCCTTTTACCCAATAAGAATTTTTACATTTAATCAGGTTATTCAACATTATTGTTCCTTTACCTTCAATTTGACAAGGTGTATCATTTCCCATTCTTACTATACCACCATTATAGTATTCAAAAGTATTAAACTTTTCTTTGTCACCGATCATATGGTGAGTGCAGCCACTATCTATAATCCAGATATCATTTTTACTAATCTTAGATATGAGTGCAGTTTCTTCATACCTTTCATCTTCATCTGAATCATCATTCATAGCTACAAATACCATCTCGATGTCATCATCAGGTTCGGTGTCAGTATCTTCATCTTTGCAAGCAGCTAGGTAGCTAGCCTTCTTGCCTTTATCCTTGTAGTCTCAGGTATCCTTTCTTTCTGATCGTCGGTAACCTTTTTAATCTTTGTTATCATCTTTGTCAGACTTCTTCTCAAAAGATCTGTCATCACTTCTGTCATCTTTTCTTCTGTTAGGAAATCTTGCATCAAAGTGTCCAATTTCTTTACAATTAAAACATACAAGTGGTAACTTGCCTTTGTATTTACCTTTGCCTCTTTGTATTCTTCTGGCCATAAGTTCTTCTATTTCATCTAGATCTTCCTCTTCACTTTCACTTTCACTGTATCTTCTAGATGAGCATCTATGATTGGATTTTCTTATTTTCATAGAAGACTTAAATGTAGACTCTAATCTTGGTAAGACACTATTGTCAAAGTTATTAATCTCAAATGAAATCAGTCTACCAATTAGGCTATCAAGAGTAACTGTATTGCTTGCTAAAACTCTCATTTCTTGAATAGAAGAGACTCTAATAGCATATACAGGCAATAAGGTTCTTAATATTTTACTTACCACTGTCTCCTCTTCAAGTGTACCTCCAACACCTCATATAACATTGACTATTTCTTTTATTCTTGTGATGTACTGTGTGATGTTTTCACCTTCTTTCATTCTGAGATCATCAAACTTTCCTCTAAGGCTTTCTGCCTTGGCTCTGAGAACATTTGTATCACCTCCATGTACAAGCTTCAGTTTTTCCCACATTGTCTTTGCAGTTTTACAATCTTTGACATCTTCAAATTTAGCATCAGAGAGTGAGGAAGAAAGCTCTATAACCATACAGTTATTCTCATGCTTCACTCTCAATTTATCTACTATCAATGGTTCTGTAGGCAACACATATTCAGTATCCAAGTATTGAGTAATATCATTGCCAATACCTTATAAGTGGAGTCTTATCCTGCTTTTCCATGAAGCAAAGTTGTCTTTGTTCAACTTGGGCACATCTCGTCGGTTCATCTTGTGACATTTACTTAGGTCTTGAAACCTTCCTTCTAAGCACACAAGCTCTTATACCAATTGTTAGTAATAACTGAGAGGGGGCGGGGTGAATAAGTGGCCTCAAAATTTTATCCTTTAAACTTTAATCCACCAATCAATATACCTCAGATTATTAAATCCCTACAAGATGCATGCCTTGAAATACTTTGAAATAATTAACTGTCTATCGGTTTACCTTGTCTATCCTTATTCTCCTTGATTACCGATAAGCAGTGAAAATTATTTATCGATACTTAGTAAATATGCAAAGTATACGAATCAATCTATAAATGCATATGTGAAATGTAAAACAATAAAGTAATAGACCATACACACATAACACATGGATTTTAACATGGAAACCCTATTAAGGGAAAAAACCACTGGGACCGGTACCCCAAATTTTCACTCTTCTGAAGTGAGCCCTGTTAGGAGCCAACCCTATTAAAGGTTACAAATACACTGTTAAGTGTGACCTTGTTAGAGGATTTTTATACATAGGTTGTCACTTAGTATCTAGCATCTATTTTTCTACCATCCTTGAATCAGCCTCCTTCTTAGACTGTCAATAGGCTTTAGGCAAATCTTGCTACCATCCTTGAATCAACCTCCTTCTTAGGCTGTTAATAGGATTTATGCAAATTCAATGCTACTTTCATGAATCAACCTTTTTGGCAATCTGTTAGGATATACCTCAATTATAGAAGACTGTTAAGTCTTGCTCTGTTAAGAGACTTAATGCTTCAATGGTTAAACTGAAACACAATGAACTGTTTCTAATGCAACTTGAATTGTAGATTTTCAGATCTATTTAAGTACAATACCTCTCTGATCAATGTATGAATTCAATTCCTTTGTGCTCCACACTTTCTTCTCTGTGATGTTGTGCTTCACTGTTCGTCGGTGTCTGCAGAATTCTTTAGCTCTCCCTTAGCTTGATTGATTAGGACTGTATGAAGTTTATCCTTCACCAATTTATCTTCAGCATCTTCTTTCTATTCACTCCCCTTTTGTGTATCTAATTGCATGCGGAAATGAATTATGCTTGTCTCTTATATAGACATGATATTCCTTAATTCTTGATTCTTGACGTGAAAAACAATCCAGCCAATTTAATTTACGGCTTTAACTCCCGATTTATCTCATAATTATCTTCTACCAAATGTATAAATCTTCTTTAAATCAATTACTTAACTATGGTCGAATAAAACAAATAAAACAACCAGTTAAGTCTATCCTTAAGCTCTGTCAGCTAGATATTTTGTCATTTTTTGATCTCTCTATTCCGTCGGTCAATTCTGCAGTTCATCACCGGTGACAACTGCTAGTTTCGTTGGTGTAACTTCAGTTAGCTTCGGGATCTTCGTCTGTTGGGCATCATTGGATCTTGCTCGTCGAGAAACTTTGTTTTCAGCTCATCGGGCAACACTGTCATTTGCTCGTCGGTTATCACTGTGACTTTTTCTCTATCTTTATCGATGGTGTGCACTCCATCGGTGTTGTCTGTCACTTAGTAATACTTGACTTTTATGCATTGCTGAAAGCATAATCTTTGTTCCATTGATTCTCTAAAGTCTTTGGCATTATGTACATGACCGTACAGATGATCTTAAGTTGACATCAATGAAAATATAAGCCATTAACTGATTTAATGTCTTGCATCATCTTCAACTTAACATTATCAAACATTCAATCAGTTACATGTCATCAAATTTTTTTATCTTTTGCAACTTGAATGATTAAGTTTTAATGATCTTTCAAAATATTGGAATTCATCTCTGATTAAATCTATGAAAGTATAAAGATAAACCTAATATCCAATCAACTACTAAGAAAGAAGTTGACATAACACATGACCCGTGCTTGTGCAAAACTCATAGAAAGGAATAGCATGAATGATATACTTATTCTATATACTCAAGCATAATTCCCATATTTCTAGATAAAATGGATATTGGAAGAAAATAAATATTATTTTCATATAATGACGTAGATGACACATAATACCTACACGAGGACATTGCATCTTCACAAGCTATATATGTTCCAAATTAGTGATCACCAAAGAAGCACTCCTCACATGCCTCTACTAAAGATATCCATAACAAAGAGAAATTAAAAAAATTCCTTTAGATTCATCACCTTAAATATGCACATTTTCTTTTTTAGACGTCGAGTAGAAGGCTGAATATACGTGCTTTTTTTTGTTTAAGGTTCAGAGAACCTCTTTGGATAAGAGCCAAGGACTAAGGGGTGTACATTCCACTGAAATCTACCAGGGGCACGATCCTGGCCTCATCCCTTATGGTATTAGAGCCATGCACTCAACAAGACTTGATCCCTGCTAAATTCTGACAAAAGGGTAGTCCTTACATAGAGTTATTATTTTTCTGTTTGTGGAGTAAAGAAAGACTTATGCCTGAATATCGTGGGAAGATATTTTTGAGAATTGTACAAGCACAGGAGCAGCCATTGATTCTGTCTATTCTTATACGTAATGCCTAGCTCGTTAGGTTGGATATGGAGAACTGTAGGTCCTCAAAATTGAGACTTTACTAAATTTTATTACTTTCTATGAAATTCTAAATTTATATTTAGGATACAGGTGTATTATACTCACATATTGATGAATAATGCTCATTAATAATAAAAACTAGAATCTTTTTTTTGATGAATAGTGCCCTTTCTATTAAATTATAATATAAAGTACATATTCACAAAAAAAGGCCAGGGGATACGGGATAACCCCGCGAGAGTTCACACAGCCAAGCCGGAAACAATTATAACAACATCAACTATTCATAAAAAAACATGGGCACATCCCAAAGAAAGCCACCTCAGGCGGCCAAAGCAGTGGTAGCCGAGGGGGAAGGATCATGATCATCTTTGTGGTGCTAGAAAACTAGAATCTTTTAATCGGATATGTTTGTAACAATTGGACTAATATAAAGATATAATATTATAAAAATAGCATAGCCTTAATATATTTTTTTCTTTGGTAAAGACTTTAATGAGAATATAAAAATGTAATAATAATAAATTCACGTCCCAATAACAATTTAATGTCAATTATAAATGACAATATAACAATGAAATAATATTAACCATAATAAATTTTTTCAACCAAAACCAAAAACAAATAAATATGATACTAGTTTTATTTGAAACAAAGTATAGTAAATTAAATTGGATGTACATGCTTCTGGACACACAGTATTCACAAATTAACAAGAAAACCTTCTCTGATCATTATGGTAAAAACCCAAGAACTGAGAAAGGAGGAAAATATATTGAGGCCACGCTGCCTCACAGAGTCTGGTCATTTCAACATGTAAATTGTGTGTACTGATGTATTTCCTACTAAATGTTGTTCCCTCAGCGGAGAACAACCTAACCCCATACATTGCAATATGAAGGAATTTAATTATTTGTTCATCTGCCCGGGAAAGCTAACCACATTACCTAGACACGGAAACATCATTTTACTAATAAAAGACGTTTCTGAAGACATGCACGTTCAACGGTAGTTCAAAGGAGTTGTCTTTTGCTTTTAGGGCCCATTTGGTGCATGGAATTAATTTATCCATAATAGGCCTATTCTAGAATAAGGACCTATTCTCGGATTAATTGATCCTGAAAATGAAAGCTGGAATAAGCTATTCTGCGTTTGGATCCCATAATGTGGAATTGGAATAAGGATTATTTTTCAGTTTTTTAAATTAATTTGAATATTTTTAACTTATTAAAAAATTATAATTATAAAAAAAAAATTCTTACAAATTTTAATTTTTGAACTTATCATTTTTGTTGCTCATTTTTTAATTAAAATATATATGTATTTTTAACTTATATATTTTTAAATTAAACTATGTATTATTAACTTTAAAAAAATAAGATTATTAAAAAAATTTATTTTCTTACAAATTTTTTAAATTTTTTTTGATTGGTTCAAATTTTAATTTTTGAATTATTAACTTTAAAAAAAAAGATTCAAAAAAAAATTAAAAAATTAATTTTTTTTAATCAAATAAAAAAAATATAATATAATATAATATAATAATAATAATAATAATAATTTTCCCACAAAACCTAAAGAACCGTTTACGCACGGACCTAACGACTTATACATTTTGTTGTAATTTCGAAGCCATAAACAACTTATTCTGGAATAAGAAATGAATTCTAGTTTTTTTTTGGAATTAATTAATCCAAGCATTGACCCAAAAATGGGGATTAATTTCTTATTCCAGAATTCAAAAAATGGCCACAAACGGTGAAATATTTTATTCTTGCATTAAATAATGACTATTCTAGGTTAATACCAGGAACCAAATGGGCACTTACCTCTTTATTTTCTTCACATAAAAAGGAATGCAAGCATATGAACTCTTTCTATATTAGTAGCTGATAAGTTAATACAACTCATACACAATTACCCCTAATGCACAAAAAACAAATTAAAAATTAAAAAAATAATAATTAAACCACTTCCTTCTTACCTAAGAGTTAACTTTATAATCCACTTCCAAAAATGATCATTATTCTTTTTGTTGACTATAAGGAGGTTGGAAAATTCTTTCTCCTAAGGAGCTCTCATGCATCAACTGAATACACGAGTCATGTGAGGTTATCCATTTCCAAAACATTATTAACAAACCTTTGAGAATGGAGCAAGATGATGACACATTACTCATTTCCTTTACCAACTTACAAATGTGTAACCAATTACAAATGTCATCAAATAAAGGTTTAGGACTTAGTCATAAGTTAAAATATAAGCTCCAAAGCATGTCCGACCCTTGGGTGTATACCTAGGGTCTTTAAACCAACAAAAAATAATACAAAGATGAGCACTAAAGAACACTTTTAAACTCAATTAAAATAAACAATGATTACTAGCTAGTACTAAGACCCTTCATCCAAACATAGGAATTTCAATATAGTTAAAACATAAATTTCATTAAAAATGACTCTAAAATTTCACACAACATAAAACTAAAACCTTTGAATCATGGCAATATACTAAATATTAACTTCTAATAATCAATTTCTTCACTACTATTAGAATCAATTTCATAACCAACTTCTAGCAATTACTTCATTTATTTTAAAACTTCAATCCTAAATTTTAATGTCCCCAAGTTTTGCAATAGTTTACAATTTTTATATTAAAGCATGCGGGGTTAGGGATATCATTTCACTCTAATTGAGATCCTACAAGCAAGCTAGGAAAAATGTATAGTCATAATTCATAATTAAACATTTTTTAGTTAGAAATAAATTAGATAAATAGATTGATTGGATCAAATTTAAGATGTTTCCACTATAGAAGTGATATGGTGACTTGACAAGCTGCCCAAGTGACCCCTTACCATAGGCCCAAGAGTGGATATACCATCCCTCTTGGCCTCACGTGGCCCATGTCATACGTATGAGGTGGTGTACCTAGTGGGTTGTATTATCACTTTTTTTTCTCAATCTTCTCACTTCTTTCTTACTTTCAATGATTGAGCATCCGTATGCATTTGTTCACCACGATAGAGGTCATGAGGAACATTCACAACAAGGTGCTCAAAAAGTCCATCCTTCCTAAACTTGAAGGCAACCCCTTTTCTCACCCTTTGGCCCCATGTGACTCCTTAGTCATATACCATTAGGTGGCACGCTTAAAAGGTGACCTCATCATTATTTCATACATATGAACCCTCATTTACGCTATCATGGCTACTTACAACAACCAAAAAGAACACATAGTATTTCACACGATAAATCTTATATTAAAATATTCTTGATTTAGCAATGAAATGCATATTAAATTAAATGTATGTAGACTATTTGTACATATGCCTAAATATATATCTATGCATTAAAAATCACATACTAATATTATATTCTTTAACTTCATACATAATTCAATAGAGAAATTTTTTCAATAGATTCATTATGCAATGTATATGCCACACAATACTCATATGAAGGATTGCAGATTATATAAACAAATTAGTATATTTCTTTCTGATTACCGTATCCCCCTTCTCTTCGATCTAATCATTTTATCTCCCAAATAGTCAAATATTTTAAATTGAACAAGTTAAGAATTTTCATATTATAATCTTTCATTAATTGTTGACTTTTCAGATTAGGGTATGTGCAGTATCATGGTATACCAAGCTATGGCCTTAAGTGGCAATGAAAATTCAGAAAATCAGGGTTAGTCAACTTGACGTAAAAAGTTGAACATCTTATCAACCTTATGTGAAAAAGTTGTAAGAACATAATTTGTAGGAAATTGAATGTAGTTTCTAAACTACTAGCCCTTGTCTGAAAAAAAATTAATCTAATTGTTCAATATTTTAGATTTCAACGCAGTAGTATGAAAATTTTAGGAAAAAAATAAAAAAATAGGTGTATGTCTGACCACCTTAATCACAAGCAAATGATGATATATTTTCACAAGATTCTAAATATAAGTAGTAGACTAATGCCCGGATGTGACACATATTTTTGTGTAATTTTTTACCAAATAAATAATTAATTATGAATTTTCTGCTACAAATTATTCAAAATAAAAAACAACTCTCATGTCTGACCACCTTAACTAATTCTAAACTTTACAAAATTGCAAACTTTTTTTTTCTTATAGTAGGCCAAGCATAGAATGTGACGCATGTTTTAGATTTCAAAAAGGTTAAACCGTTAGAAAGTTATGGTTGTTTTTCAATCAGTCTGTCAATCAGGACTTTAGAGATAACCCAACTAGAAAATAAGTAATAATTACTTACTGAACTCAAATTCTGACAACAATTATAATGATGGAAAGCTGATAATGTCTTTAAGAAACCCTTTTTGTTTCATCAATTTTGGGTGAAAAAAAGGTCGTCAGCTACATTGTCTAAGTCTGTAGATCAGAGGAAATATGGTGAACATGTCATTTGGGTTGACCATCCACGTTTGGCATTGGAAAGCCAAAACCCAAAGCAACTACCAAGCCTAATTGTATTTATGATATTATCATATATCCGATATTATCGTATATCCAATATTATTGTATATCCGATATCTCCCACCCAAATACAACATTTTGATATCAAACCTCTTTTCAATTTTATGATTCCCATTTTTTCAATTTTATGATTTTATATTGAACCACTTTGACTTTGCGAACAAAAATGTGCGAACAAAAGTAGTCTGTGAAATTTTGTAATAAACCATGAAACAAAGCTTTCAAAAAGCTAGGGCTCTCGGAACTAGGTTTCCATGCTAATAGCAAGGCGGCAAAAGATGATACCAGTAATACTGGTTACTCAGGCTACTATTTTAACTACTGGTTGTATGGCCACAAAGCGATTGATTGTCGCCAAACAAATGTCAAATCTCCAAGCCCCAATTATGATCATCTCAAAGCATTCATAGCCGAGAAAAAATAGAGAAGTCTGGAAGAAGGCAGGAAATCTAAAGATGTTTTGAATCACAAAAAGGAAGATCTCTTGGTAAATAAGCTTACCTTGGGATCTAGGGTATCCACAGAAAGCAAAATCAAGGAATGCAGTAGCATTCAGATACCAAAAATCTTCACGGTTAAGGATTTGGATGGTCAGCTTAATTAGTTCTCCAAAACTAAGTATGCATTGCAAAATTCAAGCATTCCTGGGATCAAGCGGACCCTAAAATCTAGATTTGAACCAGTCAAACACTCCGATGACCCTCATTTTGCCTTGGGGAGAGGTAGATTTTCTGTGGCACAGGTTGATCCTAGGAATGCAAGGCCGAAGGAGCATGAATGACAAGAGGTTAAAAGAAAAAAGAAGGTAAGATCTCATACCTTGGAAAAAGTTGTGATTCCTCTGAGAAATTCATTTGATTCACTAAGGATAAAGAAGGTCACCCCAAAAAATAGCTCATATTCTCCCCCCATATACACAATAGGGTTTTGGAAGGGAAGGGAAATCACAGGGATGAGTGCCACAAGTGCACAACTCTTACTGGTTCAGAACCGGATCATATCCGCCCTTCCCTTGTCAAAACCCTCAACACCCGATTAGGGTTTGCCATGGTCGGGGTGAATATCGAGCATCCTAAATTGAAGTCTCTTCCACACAGTGGCAATTACTACTCTCCTCCCCATCGGCAAGTGGATGGTAAGCATCTAGAGCATAATCTCAATCATATTACTATTGAGGCAAAGGATCTACAAACAAAGGTATCTTCCCCTGTTTACACACCACCACATAGGCAGAACAGTAACCATTTGCTTGTTCACAATAAAGCTAAAAGTTTTTCTAACTGTGACTCTAACATAATAACCCTAGAGGATTAATCTATAGCAGAAAATCAAAAATATTATGAAGATGCAGGTATTATTGTCCGATGGAAAGAAGTAGGAGTGAGCATTCTGGACATCACAGAAGCCCTGATAGAAATGCTCCCCAGCGAGGTAAGTATCACTGTCCTCATTGATTTTTTCTTTCTCATAGATTGTAAGAAATCAGAAACTAAGAAGAAAATATTAGATAACTTTAATCTAAAATTCAGACATGGATCCTTTTTTGTTACTAATTGGAGGCCTCTGTTCAACCCACTGTATCTAGAAAATTTCAAGGTAGAAAAAGCGATTTCACTTAGAAACTTACCATTTGAACTCTCAAGCTTAGACTCTGTTAGTATTATAGGAAATAAAATAGGTAAATTTATTAGAATTAGTGAAACTATACATAACAAAATAGAGAAAAATATCATCGTCAAGATGAACATACATCAGAATTTCATTCCTCATATTTGTCTAAGTTTCAATTCTAATACAAGAATCATTAATCCAATTATTATTGAAAATTTCTTAGAATCTAATCACAAAAATAATCATACGGATGATATTATGGAACCTAAGAGAATAACTAATCTCTTAAATAAAAGCTTGGATGTAAACATTAACTTTCACTCAGATAAAGGGGGTTTCACTATTACTGATTTAGGGGACAATACTACCAAAGTACTATCCCCCCCCACAAACTTCTGAACCCCCTTGTAAGCCTACTAATGAAATTGAGTTTATTAGGAACCAAGTATAGGTTGCTGAGACATCTCCATTAATTATTATGGAGAGTGTTTCCACCCATAGCATACCATCTGCAATGAACAATTGTGAATCTTTGAAAATAGATCAGTCAGTAGATATCCTAGATTCTGAAAGTAAGGAAAACCATCCAGAAATTACAGAAAGGCTGCAACCCCTTGGCTCTGTAGCTCAACCCGATCCTATGAGATTTTTAGTTAAGGACCCTTTATGCACAAAGGATGACCTACCAAACTCCCAGAATACTAATCCTTCAGATACCTCACCACAAGTAAAACCCTCTGAAGTTGAAAAATGCACCAGAGAAATTAAAATCATAACATATTATATAGGGGAGGCTCTAACAGATGAACTTATGGACCTATTTATAAATGAAATTTGTGATGAAGAAGAGTTAAGATATCAAAAGGAGGTCTTAATAAGAGAGATTCTGTCTCTCAGATATTCTGGAGAAGAAAATGATGCTCCAATGGAGATCCATCAAAAAGATAAGGAACCAATACTTACAGAAATGGAATCTCCTAAAAAATCCCTTCCCAACAACTTGGAGAAGGTGATAGAATCTTATGGTCAAGAGACCATAGATGCTGAAGATGCCCTCATTGAGTTAGAAAGAGGGTATGGAGATGAAGTTCAAGTAGATTTCCCAGGCTCCTTTCCACCTTTTAGAGATAATGCAGAAAATATCACAGAAAACATTGATGGTTTATTTGGTATCACAAATGAAGATAAACAACTTGGTATAGCCGCCAATATGGAAGGCTTATCCTCCCCCAAAATCAAAAAGATTAAGAATAAAAGAGGGAGGAAATATTTCATAGAGCTTAGGAACATAGCAGGCAGTGCTGAAAATCAAATGAAGATCTCTGACATTCTGAACAGCGGGAAGGGGAAGTGCCTTCCCAAGGAGCAATGAGAGTAACTTCCTAGAATGTTAGGGGCTTAAACGCTCCTAAAAAAAAAAGACTCGTGAAGAGATATCTAAAAAACTTTGATTTAGAAATTATAATCTTACAAGAAACTAAATTAAATACTGATGACAACTTGAAATTAAATAATAAACTTAGCATATGGAAATCAGAATTTGTACCAGCAGTTGGTGCATCAGGAGGTCTAGCAACCTTGTGGGACCCTCAAAAAGTTTCTTCCTTAGTCTTATCCAATAGTAGTAATTGGATGGTCCTGAGGATCTGCAGCCTCAAGTCAAACCTAAAATTTAACTTGATCAAAATTTATGGACCTATTCAAAATACAGAAAAGAGAAGGGTTTGGGAGGAAGTCCAATCCATACTACAATCAAACAAAGGAGAGACACACATCTTAGGTGGAGATTTTAATGCTATACTGAACATCAATGAAAAATTTGGTGGTTCAAAGTACATCTCATAATCTCAAAAAGATTTCACTCAATGGGTCACGGACAATATTTTAATTAATATTGAGACCATTAATGGATCTTTTACCTGGAACAATAGAAGATCGGGTTTTAGCCATATCGCAGAAAAACTAGATAGATTTTTGTTTTATGGAGAAGTGGATAATTTTGACCAACTTTTGACCGCAGAGATTCTCCCAGATGCAGGTTCGGATCACTTCCCAATTAGATTAACAATTACCAAAGACTGTAAACCCAGTAGAAACCCGTTTATATTTGAATTTATGTGGTTCCAGGATCAGGACCTCATCAACCTTATAGAACAATGGTGGAATTAAATGACAGTTGAGGGATCCAAGATGTATAATTTAGTTTCTAAACTCAAAATTATTAAGAATAAAGTCTTGGAATGGAACAAGAACAAATTTAAGAACATCTTTGAAGAAAAAATTTAAACCAAACAGGAAATAGAGAATCTTAATAACTTAGTCATAGCCCAAGGTATGAACGAAGCAAGCTATCTAAAAGAAAAGGAACTCATGTCTAAATATTATGTAGTTTTACTTAAAGAAGAAATATACTGGAAACAGAAATCCAGGGAAACTTGGCTGAGAGAAGGAGATAACAACACTAAATTCTTCCATAAATCAACCAACCTAAAGAGAAATATTAATAGGATATCTAAGATTAAAGACGAGAGGGGGAAACTCTTGGAAGACCCTAAAGACATAGCAGACCGAATCACAAATTTTTACAACTCTCTTCTTAAAAACTCAGAAGTGGTTAACCTTCAAGCCCAATATGAAATACTTAAGGCTATACCTAAGCTAATATCAGATGAGGATAACATTATGATGAACAACAAATTCACCTTGGAAGAAGTCAAGTCTACCTTATTCCAAATGCATCCAGACAAAGCCCCAGGCCCAGATGGCTTTTAGGCGGGTTTTTTTCCAGAAATGCTAGCATTTTATGGGAACCGACATCTGGCAAGCTGTGGAAGCAACTAGGAACTCTGGTACTATCCTATCAGAAATTAACAATACCTTTTTCTCTCTTATTCCCAAGAAAAATGATTGTATTGACTCAGGGGATTTTCGTCCTATATCACTCTGCAACACTATTTACAAGATACTATCAAAATGTCTGGCGAATAGACTTAAAACTCTCCTCCCGATTTTAATCTCAGAAGAACAGACGGGCTTTGTAGCCAATAGGTCAATCTTAGATAGCATTGCCATTGCCCAAGAAATAGTTCATACTGCACAAGCAAGCAAGGAACCAAGTATGTTTATTAAAATTGATATCCAAAAGGCATACAACAAGGTGGATTGGAGATTCCTATGTAAATGCTTGGAAGCTTTTGGCTTCTCCAAGCAATGGACCAATCTCATTTTCAAATGTATATCTACCCCCAAGATCTTCATCCTCATTAATGGTACTCCAGAAGGTTTTTTTGGTATATCTTGAGGCATCAGGCAAGGTGATCCACTGTCGCCCTTCCTTTATGTTATCATGGCAGAAGCCTTGGGTAGATCTATCACAAAGAAATAGTCAGAAGGTAAGACTATATGTTTAAAAGCCACAGAAAATATCCCATACATTACACATCAACAATTTGTGCATGATACAATTCTCCCAGGATCTGCCAACTGCCAAGAGGCTAAGGCCTTCAAAGATGTCCTTAACCTATACATGAAGGCCTCAGGCCAACAAGTCAAACCTCAAAAATCAGAGATCTTCTTTATTAATACTTCTCCTAATCTAGAAAAGAAAATCTGTGATACCCTCGGTTATACACTGGGTAACTTTCTGTGTAAATATCTAGGTATAGACTTAGATAAAGGTCAAAAATCTTCCAAACTTTGGCAACAACTACTAGCGAAGGTTCAAGATAAGAAAAGTTCTTGGAAAGGAAAGTGGCTTACTAAGCCAGGTAGAACCATTATGATTAAATCAGTTCTGTCAGCTATTCCAACGTATCAGATGTCTATTCTCTGCCTCCCTACTAATATTAAGCATGACTTAGATAAGATGTTGAGAAAATTTTATTGGCAAGGTTCATCCGAGGAAAAGAAACTGGCCCTAATCAAATGGGATAACCTGTGTAAACCTATTTCTATGGGTGGTTTGGGGATTAAGAACCTAATGTGGTAAAATCGAGCCCTAGGTGCTAAGCTCATCTAGAGACTCTTTAAGGAACCTAATACTAAATGGGCTTCAATTTTACTCCACAAATATATCCCAGAGGCTGACCCCATCAATATCTTTAAGGCTCAATCTCATGTTAAAGGTTCACAAATTTGGAACTTTATTAAGGATTCTATAGGTATTATCAGCAAGTACCTCACTTGGGATGTGGGTCTTGGGGATCATGCTTTGTTTTGGGATGATTCCTGGACAGGCTTCCCCTTGCTTAACAAGGAGGGCTTCTCGCCAAATTTCATAGAAACATGCAAAGACAACATTGGGATATACCTAAAGGACTATATTTGATTAAACAAGGATTATGATTTAAATTTAACCTCAAGTGGATTACCTTCAAATCAAGAAAGCCAGAAGTTATTCAGTATTCTTAAGGACAAAAATATCACTATCAAAAATAGATCAGATACCCTCTTATGGGTTGGTTCTAATAATGGGGAATACTTAGTAAAAGATGGTTACAAAACCATAATTCACGAGAAAAACATAGATAATTTAGACATTCCCCTTAATCTTTGTTGGAACAAAGCTTGCCTTCCTAAGGCTGGAATGTTTCTTTGGGCTGCTTTGCAAGACATAATCTTAACTTCTGATAGGATTTGCAAGATAGGTTTTGAGGGTCCGTCAAGATGCCCCTTATGTGAGAGCTAGGTAGAGGATGTGGATCATCTTTTTCTGAATTGCACCTTCACCCAAAATTGTTGGAAATGGCTATAGCAGTCCCTTGATTGGAAGTCTGCTCTTCCTTCAGACCTGCTAGGCCTTCTTAAAGCTTGGCCAACTCTCTATAAAGACAATCTATATAAGGACATCTGGACTATATCCCCCTCTATCTTAGTTTGGGAAGTTTGGAAGGAACGCAATAGGAGGATTTTTACAAACCAGAAACTAGATTGGAAAAATATCACTAATAAAATAGAAGCTTCAATTACAGAAACCATCAATAGAAAACTTCATGATATTACTTGCTATGAAGACTCCTTCAGATCCTGGGATAACAAGATCAGACTAAAATGGCCCTCTTTGAACATACCAACTCTTTTTGGCAGAGGAGGTACTAAATCAAAATCAAATAGATCTAATTGCACCTGGATCCCTCCCGATGAAGGTTGGGTCAAGTTAAACTTTGATGGGGCATCCAAGGGAAACCCTGAGGTTGCAGGCATTTGTGGGATCATCAGGAATTGGAAGGGAGAAACAATTACTAAATATGCTCGCCCCATCAAACCTACTATGGATAATATGGCGGAATGCCTAGCTGCACTGGAAGGCCTCAAAATTTGCAAAAAACACAACTTTTCAAAATTAATTATTGAAGGTGATTCTCAAATTATCATTAATGTCATTCATACTAAAAAGACACCCAATTGGATTATCAATTCCAAGATTGAAGAAATTTATCTTATCCTAGAGTCCTTTCCTAAGGTTCTTGTAAAACACACATACTGGGAGGGTAATGCTGAAGCTAACACACTAGCAAATTTAGGTGCCAATGGTAAATATATTATGGATTAATGTATATTAACTATCTCTTTTAGCTCATCTTCCAGTATATATATATATATATATATATATATATATATATATATTATAGGTAGGTAAATATTCATCTGGTTTGTATATTAAGGACTGGG
>MU225839.1:300810-342470 GCA_018584345.1 Thuja plicata
CGGTACTAAGTGACAACCTCTATGTATAAAATCCTCTAACAAGGTCACACCTAATAGTGTGTTTGTAACCTTTAATAGGGTTGGCTCCTAACAGGGCTCACTTCAGAAGAGTGAAAATTTGGGGTACTAGTCCCAGTGGTTTTTTCCCTTAACAGGGTTTTCACATTAAAATCCTTGTGTTATGTGTGTATGGTTTATTACTTTACTATTTTACATTTCACATATACATTTCTAGATTTATCGGTATACTTTGCATATTTACTGAGTGTCGGTAAATAAGTTTTACTGCTTATCGGTAATCAAGGAGAATAAGGTCAGAAAAGGAAAACCGACAGACAACTAATTATTATAAAGTATTTCATGGCATGTAACTTGTAAGGGACATAATAATCTGAGGTTTATTTGATTGGTGGTTAGAATAAATAAAAGTTTTTGAAGCCACCGATTCATCCCCCCTCTCAGTTATTACTAACAGACCCTTCAGGCACACTTCAGTAGGTAAGTGGAACTTACTGTAAGGTTTTCCATGTTGATTACGGTTATGTTCATACATGTTCATTGTAGTTTTCTACTTTAAACTTGGCCAGTAAACCTGGTTTTGTTTGTGGATTGTAAGTGCAGTTGGATACATATATGATAGATATAGGAGATTGAGTTGTGCATTTGATTAGCCCAGATCTTTTATGATGGTAAACTTCACTATGCATTGGCTAGTCATGTTCTTTGGTTCGTTTAGTTACTTAAACATTCATAATCTTTTTGGCTTGACCTATAAAATTATTTTTTTCTTGTTCCTTCTGAATGCAGGGATTGGAATGTAGATGTCATTGAGTAGCATGTGTTAAACTTATGCACTTTAGGAGCAGAAATAACACTTAAAATTTTGATATATATAGTTCTGTATCTAAGATTTTGAAATTCTATATCTCAGACTTTTGATAACATTGATATAATCAAGCTTGTATAATGATGAAATACATGCAAGAATGAAAATATTTGGAAAAATATTGTCAAGGCTTTATTTAAAATGTGTTAGGTAAGATGTCTTATAAATTCTTGTACAATAAAATATAAGGCTTTGTTGAATGTTTTCAAAGTAGTAAAGTATAGATCTGTACAGTTTCAAAAAGTCACAAAATTACATGAAAAATTCATTCGTATATAGAACACCTTTTCTTTTTTTACTTCAAAATATCCCAAAGGTCTTGGAAATTAATTTTATGATCAAAGAGTACTATTTGGGGCAGCACTTTTCGCAAAAGGACAAGTCTTGAAACATTGGATAACTCCTCTAACTTACGAACCCTCACTTTGGCTTGGAAGGGCTAATTGGGGCACTTAATGAAGGAAGTACCCATCAAACCTTTAAATCAACCAATACAATACTTGGAACACCTTGGAGCACATGAGAGAATATCATTTATCCATTTTTGGTTCTTGAAATGATACCCATCAAAAGTTATGGGGAATCGAGCATCTAGTCTATGCTTCTCTGCCAATCACATACCACTAAGAATTCAAGAGCATAATGAACCATTTGTCATGGGACCAAACCGTCAGCTCCATTGGCTCTAATTGGTCAGGTAAATGCTAGAGGAGACCTTTCTTTTCTCGTGTAGCACCAAAAATGTTATGGCGCATGTTGGACCAAAGTGTTCCCAAGGTGCACTAAGCCAAATTTGGAAGTGATTTTTGGAGATCCATATCTCGCACCTCATGAGAGATATCAAAGATTTGTGAACTACACAAGGACCATCTTGGGAAGGCCTACAAGCATGTGGCTTGGTTTTGGGATATTCCACTCTGATTTCATTTGGCGACTGAATCTTAGTTGGTGCAAAAAGTGTCATTGTTGCTCAGTTGAAAGTTGCTCAATGGTGTGTCTTTCAAACCGTTCATCATGGGACTAAACCATCAGCTCCATTGGCTCCTGTTGGTCGGGTAAACACTAGGGGAGACCTTTCTTCACTTGCGTAGCACCAAGAACATTTCAGTGCATGTCAGATCAAAGTGTTCCCAAGGTGCACTAAGCCAATTTTGGCAGCGATTTTTGGAGATCCATATCTCGGACCTCATGAGAGATATCAAAGATCCATGAAGTGTGAAAGGACCATCTTGGGAAGGCCTAAAATCATGTGGCTCAATTCTAGGAGATTCCACTCTGCTTCCATTTGGTGACCGTATCTTGCTTGGTGCAAAAAGTGACATTGTTGCTTAGTTGAAAGTTGCTCAATGGTGCATCTTTCAAACCGTTCATCGTGGGACCAAACCATCACCTCCATTGGCTCCAATTGGACAGGTAAATGCTAGGGGAGAATTTTCTTTGCTCACATAGCACCAAGAATGTTCTGGCGCTTGTCGGACTGAAGTGTTCCCAAGGTGCGCTAAGCCAAATTTGGCAGCAATTTTTGGAGATCCATATCTTGGACCTCGTGAGAGATATCAAAGATCCATGAAGTGTGTAAGGACCATCTTTGGAACTCCTACAAGCATGTTTCTCAGTTCTGGGAGATTCCACTCTGATTCCATTTGGAGACTGGATCTTGGTTGGTGCAAAAAGTGACATTGTTGATCAGTTGAAAGTTGCTCAATGGTGCATCTTTCAAACCATTCGTCATGGGACCAAACCGTCAGCTCCATCGACTCTAGTTGGCTGGGTAAATGCTAGGGGAGACCTTTCTTCACTCGCATGGCACCAAGAACATTTTGGTGCATGTTGTACCGAAGTGTTCCCAAGGTGCACTAAGCCAAATTTGGCAGCGATTTTTGGAGATCCATATCTCAGACCTCATGAGAGATATCAAATATTTGTGAAGTGTACAAGGACCACCTTGGGAAGGCCTACAAGCATGTGGATTGGTTCTAGGAGATTCCACTCTGATTCCATTTGGAGACTGGATCTTGGTTGGTACAAAAAGTGACATTATTGCTCAGTTCAAAGTTGCTCAATGGTGCATATTTCAAACCGTTCATCGTGGGACTGAACCATCAGCTACATTGGCTCTAGTTGGCTGGGTAAATATTAGGGGAGACCTTTCTTTTCTCATGTAGCACCAAGAACATTCCGGCGCATGTCAGACTGAAGTGTTCCCAAGGTGCACTAAGCCAAATTTGGCAACAATTTTTGGAGATCCATATCTCAAACCTCGTGAGAGATATAAGAGATCCATGAAGTGTGCAAGGATCATCTTAAGGCCTAAAAGCACGTGGCTTGGTTCTATAGATTCCACTCTGATTCCATTTGGAGACTGGATCTTGGTTGGTGCAAAAAGTGACATTGTTGCTCAGTTCAAAGTTGCTCAATGGTGCATCTTTCAAACCGTTCATCGTGGGACCAAACCGTCAGCTCCATCGGCTCTAGTTGGCCGGTTAAATACTAGGGGGGACCTTTCTTCACTCATTTAGCACCAAGAACGTTCTCGCACATGTCGGATCGAAGTGTTCCCAAGGTGCGCTAACTAAAAATGAGATTTCAACCCAACAACTTGAATCAAGGTTTCTAGTGCCATAAGAGACCTAATTCAACCATATTTAGAATGAATCAACTGATTATGGAGTCAGATTCTATGGATTATGCACAAAATGCTTGAAATTTGCTAGGAGACCTAGTTCACTGTTTTAGGACATTAACAACCTTCCAAAACCCCTAAATCTAAAAAGTTATGAATCACTTGGTGAACAAATGGGGTTTTCAAACACCCTTTATCAATATTGCCAACATATGCAAAGAAAGAGGTAGGTTGTTTTGGACCATACCCTGCTGTTACAACTCTGAGACCTCAAAAATACACAAAAAAGGCAAAATTACAAAGGAACCAGATCATAAACTTAACCCAAAGACTCCCCTTCTTGGATAGTAGTTAATTATGTCCTAAAAAACCCAAATATGAAATGAATTAGTCTCAAACCCTTGGGAACATCAAAATCCCCAAATTATGGATGAATGAGTGAGTTTGACAGTATTGAAGGGTTGCATGCATGGTGCATGGTTATAGCAGGAGAGGATTTGGCCATTAGAGGGGGTGATTTTGTGTTTGAATCCATGTTAGGATGGTATAAGGATGTTGAATCATCCATTTATTTGAGGTTATGGTGTTGGGAGGTCATACATTGACCAAGCCCTAGATTTTAGGGGTTGTTGAGAAGCAAATTAGGGCTTTTGCACTTAGAGAGATCTTATAATAATATTAGTTGTAGAATCCATAGTTTGGGGTCATTTTATGACTCTGTTGAAAGTCTCAAGGTCTAGGGTGAAGATGCATTAGTAGTTTCTTTGGAAAAGCGATCAAATTAGCCCTCTTAGTTCACTGACAGTGGCAAAGTTGATTAGGATGGTCCAAAACACAAGGGGTCAGTTCTAAGATATGTTAATGGGATTGAAAAAGGGTATTCAGATATGTGATTGGTTTTAAGAGTTTTTTGGAACTATTTTGGGAAAATATTTAAAAACCCTTGCTATTGTACTACTAGGACAGTGTATGACTGGACAAATTTGTGAAGGAGATAGAATGCCTTGAAGGAAGAGTTTGTGGCATGGTATATGGGTGAAACAAGTGTGTTGGGGTACTTAGAGGAGTTAGGATCACCTATGAAAGAGAGGTTGATGGTTGTGGTTGCAGAAGCCTATTGAATGAAGGATGCATAACATGGAGTTTGGAGCATGATTGAATGGTAGGAGTATGAAGAAGTATGAAGAAGCGCATTACATTGACTACAAGGATTACAAAAAAAGCATGAAAATTACATTTAGATCTATTAAAACATGGTGTAACATGAAAATAATAACATTAATCAAATGAAAACCAAGTCTATAAAGGATCAAAGGTTGTCTTAGTGGGCATGCCACATGTATGAATGAAGGAGATTGAAAACCAAATCAGAGATCACAACAATGGAGTCTTTCAAATAAACACATGTAAAATAAATGTTAATTAACATAATGCATTTGACAAAACATTAATCAATTTCACTCCTATCTACCATGAATCTTGCAATCAACATTTTGGTGCTCTCAAAAGTATAGTGCACCAGATGGCTAATGGAGAATGAAGATGTAGTATGAAAATAATACATACATACAACGCATGGAAAATATATAATATAAAAATGAACATAGATACATAAATACAATGCATGAAAAAGACATAATATTAAAATAATACATACATAAAAATGCAAAAGATATAATATGAAAATGATACATACATAGTACACATGAAAAAGATAAAATAATCATAAATGAACATGTAGATATGTATATATGAAATAGTTTTGTACAAAATGTGGCACATGCCATCTCCAGAAATTTACAAAATCAGTTCATATCTAGATACAATATGGCATACGCCATCTCAAAATGTGTCATATGGCATCTCAACATAAGAAGTTCAACTACAAATGTTTCTAGGACATTCTATTCTATTGGTGGATGATCAAAGTGAAGTCTCTTCAAACTACTCTTTGGCTCTGATGGATCCTGCATTCAAACACAAAAGTGAAACACCAAGTTAGATTACTTAATTTATATGGTTTCTAAATATAATAAATTAAAATTAAAATCATAGTAACCAATAATAAATATTTTTTCTAAATTGAACTCTCATGTACCTCACCTCTCGATCTCCTCATGCGGTCAGGAGACCTAATATATGTCTTTAGTTGCGAAGGGACAATGCCACCAATGTTGAATGTGACCTGTATATATGTTTGCAAACATGAGATTGATGTAAGACTTATACTATTTAATGTTATTTCCTTGGTAGCAAATACATGTTTTAAATATAACTCAATTAACATCAAAACTTACCTCTGTTGAGCTTTCTTCAGGAAATGTCAGTTGGGTCATTAGTGATATAAACCCTTGGCATGGTACCTCCCTCAAACTAGGGGTGACCTACAAAGTCAAACAGATAAGTTTCATACAATCATGACTTGATTATATTAAATATATACTTGATAGTAAACTACACATAGATACATTTAGAAATATATGTACTGTAGGACTATCACTACGAATTGAGATGCCTGTGACTCTATCATGGCAAACTGGTCTCACGAAATCATTAGACACCACCCTCTGTCAAATAAAACATGTAACTAAAAATGAGTGTGCACAAGTGAAAAGTATACATGTATGCTTAATCAATCTAAAATACTTAATTACCTTCCCCTTGTCAACACCAGATGCCTGAACCCCCTCACATTGCCCCCCAGTGGCAATTGGTGAAACCTGCATCAGTATGTAATAAGATGATCATAAAAATTAGAAAATACATGTACAATATTATAATAAAAGGAAACCAATGAGTACATTAAAATGTATGTACCATGGAAGTGTCAAGGCCAAATGAAATGGCCAAAAGTGTAGACCCCTCCACCTATGCCATCTCCTCCTCTTTCATCAACTAAACATAAATGAAACACATAAAAAACATAAGTGGGAAATCATTATAAGAAAATTCTATTAAAAATACGAACATTTAAAATTAAATATAATGTAACAAGTTAACTGTTTACTCTTACCCTAACAGTAGGAGTCCATGGCTCTGTATGCCCCTGATGCACATCTCCATGGGGTGTTTCAGTGCATGTAGTGTGTTGTGTAGTATCATCCACGTCGAGCACATAGTTATATGCATCACTATCATTCAGGGGACCCAAGCACATATTCTTGCACATAACACAAGTATGAGGTACACAAACATGTGAGCTCATGGAGGATGTGGAAGGGACAGAAGCATCAGTATGAGGAGGAAACAATGCCACACTCTTCCTAATGAGTAGATCACTCAAGGCGTGAATAGCTTTAATAGTCTGTGAGTCGGCCTCAATAATAATGTTAGGATGTTGTATAGTGGGAGGTGGTGAAATCTCGGGAGGGGGGACATATGTGTGGGATTTCACCCACTGTGCCCCTGGCCTATCCCGGGGAGCGCATAAGCCCATGCCCTGGTTCTGTCTCAAGCTCCAGTAATTGACTTTGTGACCGAGCACAAATTCAGCATAAAATTTCCGTATGAAATAGAATGGGACATCAAAATTGTTGTGGGGTGGTCTATCAAAACCCATCCACCAGTGATCCCAAAAGTTGTCACGTATTGCATCATTTGTACATTATTTAATTGACAACTTGGTTCTTTTAGGGTCCACTTTTAAACCAATTTTGGGATCAGCAAAAATGTTACATATGTCATGTTTTGTTATGTTTAGATACATAACTTGATCGTAGTCAAGCCCATCATCAAATTGGGTGTGCATGGATTCACACCAAAGAAGTGCAGCATTGTGTTGTTCTGTGAGTTTCCCCATGCTCTCAATAATAGATTTCAATGTGGAAAACATGGGACACAAGGTGGGGATATTCTCATATGTGTTCTGATATCCTCTAAGATGATTTAGATTATCTCCTATGAGATCTTGTATTGGTCGAGGGTTTGAGAACGGTTGGTGTTCTGAAGGTGGGGGATTATTTTGAGGTGTTTCCGGATTGTTTGCAGACTGAGAGGGAGGGTTTTTGGATTGGTCTGAATCCATGTCTGATTCAAAAACAATATAGAATAAACAATATATATTTCAACTCTAGTTTATAATCAATTTTGAAAAACAATACACAATATCATATAAAACCTAGTTTTAAAAAAAAAACAATAAATTTCAATGCAAAAACAAAAAACAAGAATGAAACTACATAATTTCACTTACCTAGTGTACTATAGCAAATCTAATATATGATTTTGTTGTCTTGGCTTCGCCGCTTCAATGTTTTCAAAATAAAAATGTTGAACGCAGCCGCGGGCAACAATATATTATTACTAATGAATATTGGATATCCGATATTATCAGACATCCAATATTATCGGACATCCGCTATTATCAGACATCCAATATTATTAGACATCTAATATTATCAGACATTGGATATTATCGGACATTCGATAATGCTTAAGCTTTGGCTTTTGGCTTGGCCAGGTGTATTAACACCCAAGCCTACTCAAAATTCAGTAAACTTTTGGGTGCGCTTTTGGACGAGTGAAAAACTGATTTTTTCACATCGCCGGTTTTTGGCATACCATGATCCTGCACAGACCCATCACACCCTTTAGAATATATGCCTCTTAGAGGATTGAATAAACTTCTTCAATTACTATATTTTATCTTACATAATCACCACCTCTTTTTTATTCATCACAACATATACATGATATCAATTATTCAAACATATATTAGCAAATTGATTTATACATAGTTTGACTATATTTAAACTGGGTCAATATTTGTTTAACGATGTTGCACCATTTCCTAATGAAGTTAATTTTTTTTTACACCTTTAACAAGTTATTTCCTTTTGTAAGAATTTGCCTAAGGAAAAGAATGAAAATGTCAAGATCTAGAAGATCACTTGATAGCACAAGAGAGATAAGAAAAAATATATGATCAATTGATTGATTCAATAATGATCAATAATGAAATGCAATGAATTACACACAAAGTAGATGTGCCTGAATATATAGGCAATACATGATAACTAGGAGATATGCAAGTGATAAAAAATCAACCACACATGGTGGAATTACATGTCCACCAAAGGTGGATCATCCTCCATTGTAGAATGGAATATGTGCAAACATGTGCAACAATGAGAGGATGATAATGTGATAAGAGCACTAAAGGTGTATCTCATACATAAAATGGAAAGAGAAAAAATATCACCACCTAAAGTGGATTTCTCCTAGACCATGTGCTAAAATGAGATGCAAAATCTTAGGTGTCTCATATGCAAACTACTATGAAATGCACTATCCTAAGTAAACTTAAGTAAAGTATAATTAAGAATAATTAATTACATGAATACCCCCCCTTAAGTGCAACTTAGGGTAATGCACTTAAGCTCACAATGCTAGATGAAAATGCATGATGGGTCCCATATACAAGGCCATGTTAGGTACCCATGTACAATATGAAAGTGCAAAACTATGCAATCTCCCATAAAGCGGAGAAAGAGGGAAAATCTCATTTGAAAGAGCCCTGCCTCCAAAAAGAGAGATGAGAAAAACAAGATGCATGATGGATGGAGTAATAAAGACCCCCCCATTACAACATACATCATGTATATATAATCCATAATCCCCCCATAGGAGAGAAGAAGTTGAAGAGAGACCAAGTAGCCCCCCAATGTAGAATGTACACCAATGGTAGATGCTCCACAAATTGCAGAAATGTGTAAAGTACTTTCCTGATTAATCAAAACAAACCAACAAAGGCCGAATTGGGTCAGAAATTTCCTTTGGATATGCAAATTTTACAGTCTAAAAAAACATGTCTCGGAGTCTTAGATCCAAAAAAGTTCTGATTCTAATAGTTTTCCAACAACCTTTTCCAGATTTGAAGTTAGACCATCCTCTCCTAGCTTCAGGTGAGTTCATTCTTCTACCTTTCATCTTGTATTTCCTTTTATATATTAAACCTAATATCATATTAATTTGGTAATAATTGAATCTATTATAGTTTGTATTTGTTTCATAATCTTACATATCATACACATCTTAACAATAAAGCAATTCATCTTCAAACTACATTTTGAAGTCTAGATCTATCATTAGCATCCCTTCATCTCATTTGGGTTTTACTAATATGATTTGGTTTTGAAAGTGAAGCATTTGGAGGTATTCTTAATGTAACATAGGATATCCCTTTCATACTACCCTAACATCCCTAGCTTTTGGGTGAACCTACAACAAAAACTACTTGGGGGTTCATCCAATTTCTTATGTTACACAAACAAAACAAAGACACATGTACAAACAATGACATAGGCACGACATAACATGTAATGAAATATAGAAGAAGAGAGATATAGATATAAGAATGTGTACAACATCATGATTCCTTTATCACCTTGCACCAACAGAGCAACAAGGGTCATGTTTAAAAAATCTAAACAAAACATGAAACAAGAAGCACAAAAAGGGGGAGGCACATCATGACAAACAATCAAACAAAAAAGAAAAGAAAAGCGAATCCACCAAACAAGAGGAGCTATTCAAGTGTATCACCCCCATCTTAGTCCATAGTGTTTAGGGTGGGTAGCCAACTCACAAGAGGAGCAACAAGAATAATAGATGAAACAATAGCCAGTTCCAAACAAAGACCCTGCTGTGAAGATAGGTTGTTGTATTTGTTACTAGGAGTGATAGATAACTATTGTGAAAGCATAGCTTGTAAACCATTATCAATATCAGTAGTCTCATACATGTCATCATAATCACTAGCATGAATATCATTGTTAGCATCAAAAACAAAATAATCAAGAGTATCTTCTTCATCTATATTAATTATAATAGAATCCAATATATGAATAACATTGTCATGTTTTTTTTTAAAACTTTTTTTAAATTCACTTCCTCCATATGATAAGGCATGGGTTGGTCAAAGGGAAGCAAAATATGATGAGGTGAACAAGGTGAATAAATGTTTTGAGAATCACATTGATGGGCTCTAGAAATATGTTTGTGATGATGATTACGAGCATGATGGCTATGTTTGGTCTTACTATAAATATGAGGTGGGATAGGATCAATCAACAATAGGTCCTTTTCTTCTTTATGAGGAAGAAATGAAGGAACCACACTAGGTTGAGAGACGGGTTACAAAGTATGTGTATAAGAAATAGGAAGAGGAGGTATAGGTGGTGTAAGAATAAGTCCACGTTTAGGGTAATGAGATGGAACATACTTAGGTTTTATAAGTTCAAAAATATTTTGAACCTTGTAGGCTTGATATGATCTAAATAGATGGGTAGGACGGGTTTGAATTGGTTGAGGCATGGAAGGAAAAAATAAATCAAGGTCAACTGAGTCACAAGGAAAAGAAGGATGATAAACACTATGGTTAACAGTCATGATTTCTCCATTATGAGGAAATTTAACACATTTACGAATAGGAGAAGCCATGGCATGCATGTAGGTAAGCCAAGCAAGACCAAGTTTTACTTGAAATTGATTAGAAGTTAGAATGACAGTGAAGGTAACATCTAAAGTTTTACCACCAAATTCAACATGGAATGAAATGGAACCATCAAACGAATAAAAGAAACCATTGCGAGTATGAATCCTAACATCATATTTATCATAAAAATATTTTTGCAATTGTTTATTGTGAATATGTTCTTTACTTATCACATTCACCATGAAAGTGAGATCAACAAGGGTGCCACAAGTAGGAAGGCCATTAACCTTTGCGATAATATAGAGAGGACCATCAAGTGCTTTAATTATATAAGCATGGTCAAAGGTAATGCAAGGTGGAGATAGAGGTTTAGGTTTGACTTTATCAACTTGGTTAACAACACAATTGGCTTCATTAACTTTGACATCATAGTAAATTCTTTGGGAAGAAGAAAGTTGATCAATAGTGTTGGTTGAATGAGATGGAAAATGATTGGTATAGATTTGGAAGTTTTAGTTGGGAGGTGCCACATATTTGTTTCCTTGATCATTGTCACCATAAAAAAATATATTCTTAGAATAAATAAGATCTTGGACAACACTCTTCAAGCGGAAAGAATTTTCAGTATCATGACCAAGCTGACAGTGGTATTTGCAAAAAGCTGTGGGATCAAAGTATTTGGATTGAATTTTAGAGGTGTCAATTGGATTGATAGGAGGAATTTTTAACACATTAGAATTAATTAAATTCAACATCATATTATTAAAATATTCATAAAGATGAGTATAATTATGAGAATTTTTAAAAATAGACGACAAAGGAGCCACGCCTTTGGATGTTGCTGCCAATTATTCATCAACATTGTTGGATGATTTGATGATGTTTATGTAGTTGTTTGATTTATGAAACTTGTTGAATTAGATGTAGTATCACTCTTATCAATAGGACTAAGAGTCATTGGAGTGGTGCTCTCAAATTGACTCACTTGTAGTTGATAATGATGAAGCACTACACACAATTGTGAAAATGAAGAAAATTTAGAAAGAAGTATCTTATCTCTAATGTTACCTTGTAAATTAGCAATAAAAATGCATTGCACATCAATATCAGGAACAAGATAATAAATTTGAGAATGCAAATGCTTAAATCTACCAATGAAATCACTAATTTTTTCTTTAACACTTGTTTACAATGCATTAAATCAGTTAGAGATATTTTAAGACCAATGTTGTTTTGAAATTGTTCAATGAAAGCATTAGCAATTTTTTGGAAACAATCAATTGAATAAGGAGGCAAGGAATAATACCATTGCAAGGATTTGTCTCAAAAGTTTCTAGTAAACAAATTTTCCATGAACCTATGGTCATAAGAGAAATCACAACACAAGGTTTGGAAAATTTTAACATGTGTGATGGGATCACCCTTACCATTATAAGTTTCAAGATGAGGAATCTCCATATATTGAGGGATAAAAATACATATAATATCCAAAGACAAAAGACTAGCAATATTACAAGTAGGAATGTGGAACTTGGATTGATTCATGGAAGGAATTTGTTGTTTCAAAGAAGATACATTTTGATCCAAGATATTAATGGTAGAATTGGTAGAAATGATGATAGGAGGAGAAACATGAGAAATGTTAGGAGCATTAATTGAAGGAATGATTGAATATGAAAAAGGAACACTATGATAAGTAGGCATGGAAGAAGGTATTGAAACACATGACACACTTGAATGGCTAGAAGGATCAATATGATTAGGAAGACTCACATGTGTTGGATAGGAAGTTTGAATTGAAGTTATGATAGGTGGAGCATAAGTGGACACATTAGGGATGGACTTTTAGAGATAGGAAAAGAGATCTCAACACTTGTAGTGGGTGGAGTATAGCCTAATTCTTGAGAAAAATTCCTAATGAGTTTGATATTAAATTCAATAAGATGGGAAATTCTACGCAATATTTTAACACCATTTTCATCATTGTGAATAAGTTTCCTTAAGATTTCTACAATGAAAAGAGTTTCAGGATTACTATTTTCTTGACCTAGCCAATGTTCAAACTTCCCAAATTTATGGGAAATATTTTGCACTTGAGTAGGAGGAACCCTTAATGCTTCTTCTTCATCATGTGAAGAATGATAATATTTATTATCCATGATAGGATTGGGATCACTAAGGTGCATTTTGGTCTCATCTAGATTACAAGGAAAGAATGATGGTTCGGGATCAAAGGAACCCATAAGTTTATGACTTCTTCTAATGTCAATACTATAGGTTGGACTCAAAGTGATGAATCTCACACACAAGGGAATGAAAGGAAAGATAAATGCAAGGCAATTTGAAAGAAAAATACAATTTAACTATCAAGTTTAAATATAAAGCTATGAGATAATGTAAATGTTGATTAAAAAAATGCATAATACTACTTATAGTGATGGAACATGTTTGAAACTAACTCTTCCAGTTGAAAGAAATTGGAAGATAAAGGTATTTCATGCCTGTTATGTTGTTAGAAAAAAATAGATGAATAGGTTCCTTGAATGTTTTATTGTTTCCCAGCTTTTATAAATGCACCCATGGAATGATATGAATGTTTTGACCCATGTCCAAGATCTTGTCATTATGTTCTCATTTTGACTATGAAGGGATTCTGGTATACTATGCCAAATTATTGAACACTAATTTCATTCCGATGTTATGGTTCTATCTTTTCATTTAAAAGATTGTGAGTTGGTAGTGAAATCATTTGGTGCATCGCCTTTAGCTTATATTCATTCTTAGTATTCTTCTCTTTCCACCCCCTATTCATGGAGAGCTAACTCATCAACCCTAAGAGATTATGATGAGTGTTATCATTTTGGTCCCATAATACTTAGACTTTCCATAAGGCCTATTAGCTTTCTAAAGTGCAAATTTGAAGATAAACATTTTCCTTTTTTTGGCATGCCTAGTGGGACCAGACCATAACAAAGCCTGATTTATTAACAAGTATATGAGCCACAAGCCTATCACAAGATCTATACCCACTCGTTACCTAAGATTATTGATCCCACCCTTGGTCTCTATAACCAAATATAGAGCCTCAAATTCCTCATCAAACTCATTACTAGTGGCACCCCCTACAAAAACCATGACTACAAAACTTTGTTATTTAGGATAGTGGAAGTTCCATTCAAGGACTAGTCACCGGTGTAAATTGGGATGTTATCCCTACTAATGCTCTAAAGGATCTCCCTAAATTTACCAGTGAAGATGGGAATACTCCTGTTGAGAATATGAAATATGTATCTAATAGCTTCATAATACACCATAGGGTGAACCTACAATAGTGGGTTACACTTTTTCGGAGGAAGAAATTCCTCCTCAAATTTACGAAGCAGGCGGATTTTAAAAGTACTTTCAATAGAAAGTACTTTCTATCAAAAGTCCTTAATATGGAAGTTTCACTCAATTACTTTTGATAGAAAGTAGTCTCAATCGAAACTAATTGGTTTTGATCGAAACTACTTTCTATCGAAACCCTCTGATTAGAGGCCATTTGCAGAGGCTAACAGAAGTCTGCATTTTTCATGGCTTTGGGGCTCAAGTGTGGGGCTCAAATGGAATAATAGGGAGACGTCCTTTTGCATCACTCAATTAATCTCAATGAGATTTTTGACGCATATAGATTTGACAATTTTTTAATTAATTAGGTCTATGTTTTTTGACATGCATCGAATGTAGGTTTTTTATTGAATATAAACCTCCAAGTTTGACGTTCAATGAAAAATAGTAGAAAAGAGAAAAAAAATTGAAAAATAAAAGTGCCCTCCGACTTCGAGTCTACTTTCTATCAAAAAACAAAAATTGAATTTTGATAAATACACAACAAGTTATAAGTTGTGCAGTCAAGGTATGTCAAAATTACAGTTTACTCTACTTCAAACATTCATAAAATATGTGATAATCATGATTATGTCGTCAAAACAATTGCATGCCCTCGGTATGGATGTTAAAAAACCAAATTTGAAAGAAGTGCATTGATATCTATTTTAGAAAAAAATTTATGCTCTATGAAGTCAATGTAACTTTTTGAAAATGACGTTTTCAGCAACATAGCAGTTTTAGTGAGAGAAAAAAAAACCATTCAAATCAATTCAAAAAAAAGAAAAAAAATATATTTAGAATTTAGACAGAAAATCCTTAAAGACTCTAGTTTACTTCATCTTCCGATTTCAAACTGTTTAACGACAATATGCATCCGAATCTGAAAGTTTTTTTCAAAATGTAGACTTCAATGTCTGTTTAGGAAAAAAAGTGTTACCCACTATTGTGGGATCACCCCATATCAAAGAGAAAAATATGGCTCTGAGGTTGTTATCTTCATCTTTCAAGGGGAATGCATTACATTGGTATAGATCTCTGGCACCAAATAGTATAGCTACCTGGGATGATCTGAGCAACCTATTTTAAAACTTTTTCTGTGAGAAGGGTGGCCGCTCTTTGCTACTTACCAGTTTATGGTTCTATGTTTTCATTTAAAATATTTATGAGTTAGTAGTGAAATGATTTGGCTCATCATGTTTATATTAGCTTCATTCTTAGTATTATTCTCTTTCCATCCCCATGTTCATGGAGAGCCAGCTCCTCAACCATGGAGATTGTTCTAAGTGTTAGCATTTTGGTTCCGTGCAACACTTATACTTTTCATAAGGCCTGTTGCCTTCCTGAAGTGCAAATTTTAGGATAAAAAAATATCAAGCATATCTACATTCAATATCAAGGAGTGAAATTCATAGATCTATGCATTTATGAGGGAATCCTTTATTCTACATCACATTTCAAGTACATTTAATCATCATCATGGGTATGAGCAATTTCCACATCCAACCATGAGGGTTTATGCAAGGTGAATCTATTATTTTCCTTTATATTTACTTTCCTTTATGAAGTTTCATTTATTTTCTAAGGTTGATTCCTAAACCATGGTTCTACTAAGGAAAACCCCTTTAGACAACCTTTTCCCTATTTTTTTGTGTGCAGGAATAGGTTATAGAGTTGTTAGATAAGATCTGGTTAGAACAAGAATAATTGAACGATCTATGAAAATTTTAGATTAAAACATCATGGACAAGTCTCCATTCCCTTCATGTGCTAGGTACATGTTTTCATTTCCATCATGTACCTTGCGTTTTGAGCTTAGATTTTAATCACAGGTTAGATCTATCTTCTAGTTTCTGTTTCTATAGATTTTCGCTCACTATCTGTCTGTTATAGTCTAATTTTACCAATTGTTTCAATAAATTTCCTAATTAATCATTTACATTACTAAATTTCCTCATTCATATTTCATCAATCACATATCTTAGTGAAGGATCACTGTTCCACTTAGTGTTTGAGTCTTCTCTTGAACCTAGTGGGGCATCTTCCTTCCGAAATGTATAATTAATTAAAAGGAGAAGTAATTTTTCCTACCTATGCCAATGCTTCCATTTTCAACCTTATACAAATAAAAAATAAAAAAGTCAAAGAATTTAATTCATTTTAATCCATTGAGACCAAATCTCGCAAGGGTTTGAAGTTTGGCTAATTGATGTATTTTTTAACGTGTGTTGATGTGAATGAGTTTGAATCATAGTTTTGATTCTTAGACAAGTGAATCCCATTTGTACCACATTTAATTATGGCGAATATGACATGCTTTCATTACTTCTAGTTTTCATTTTCAAATATGACTTATGTGCATTTAATAGCTTCATTTTTTATTTTCAGTATGAAATACATCATTTATGCACTTAAATTACATTAGAGAGCTAGCTCACCCACATTAGATTTTATTGAACCCAAAATATTTTCTATGGTTTTGATTTGGATGTTTATTTTTCAGTTTAATTTCATATCATTTTTAGCCTTTGAGCCATTAATTTTTAAAATATGTCATTTATATATATCATCTAACATAATTAAGTGGTTAATTTCTCATTCTATTGCTATATTACATTAGTTACACACTTGTTTTATTGCTAGCACTCACATTTTTTGTCACAATAACATAAAATTAAATGAGAGCATAAACCAATTCTATTAGTTTTTCCTTTCTTGTGTATAATTTTCATAAGGTCCATTGTCCCGGATCTAATATCCCAATGAGAAGAAGTTACAGACTTATGGGTTCCCATGGTTCAAACACTAAAGGTGTTGAGCCTTAGTGGTTAACTTATTCCCTAGGATCTTGGATGAATCCTCATCTCTTGATAAAACACCTACCGTGCACCTAATATTGTTGATAATCTTTCTTTTCATGCTTCTTATGACGAGGTTGAATTTTAAATTCAAGTGTCTAATAAACTCTTGGATAAGATAAAGAAACAGTTGGAAAGTATTCAAATATTTTGAGTTAAGAAAAATTGGGTGGAGAGGTAGTCCCCTTAATTGAAGTTTTAAGAAATCTGATTCAAAATGATGAATGTTGTGTGGAAGTTTTACATGGTATTGCTCAAATGATGGAACAAAATACTATGAAAATTGATTGTTGTGTCGAAGTTCTTGGATATTCTGATCCTCCAACCCAAGTTGATATTTTCATGCTCATTCCAAAATCTCTACCTAATGTGCCTATATATACATCTCACATAATGGCTACCACTCCATAAAATATTAATGCCAAACATGTTAGTAGTGAGGGAAATCTTATTTATCAATATCCTTACATTTCACCTTCAACCAATCTTCCATTCGATTCTCAACTATCTCCTCCACATACTTACTATAATGTTCCACCTACCTATCATACTACACCTTCAAACCCTTTATTACAATTCAACATTTCTCAATCTAATTAATCCATTAAATTCACCATAAATCACTTGATTCATAAAATTTCATATTTAAAAATTATTAGCTACCACCCAATACAAATCCACTTTTCCAACATACTCTTCCACCAACCCCCTTCCCATTGACATACTTCATATTCCTCTACCACAATAGATTGGGATTCCCTATTTGGAGAAATACAATAGACAAGGTCACCTCCACACTCATGTGGAAATATTTTCCACTTTGTGTAGTGACTTCCACTATGACCAAAGACTCCTTGCAAAAATATTGCCTTATTCCTTAAAAGATAAAGCTTTAGAATGGTTTTTCTCCTTGGCTAGTTATTCGATTGACATTTTTCAACAATTGGTTGATGCTTTCATTCAGATTTTTTATAACAACATTGGTACACATAATACTTTGACTTATTTAGTGCATTATAAACAAGGTGTTAATGAAAAATTAACTAATTTCATCGGTATATATACACACTTATATATGCAATTTTCTTATCTTATGCCTAAAGGTGAAATCCAAAGGTTTCTCATTAATAATTTGCAAAAATATATTAGAGATAACATTTTGTTTTCTAAATTCATAGCTTGGTTGTTGTTGTGTGCATCTAATTCCTATGCCAAAATCCTCATTTCCTCCTTATAATAGCTTTTCATACATTGAATGACTCCTTCCTCTTTATATTTTCGTGCACTTTTTATCCTAATCATTGGTGTTTAAGTTGCACATCTATCCTTTCTTCTACCATTCCCATTTCCATGCTCAAAAACAACACATTATTCATTTTGGACCTTTAGTGCCATACATGCCTTCACAAACTTAGCACTTCCCTTTCCCTCTTAAGCAACCTTTGTGACTTATTACTTCATTGACCTCATACTAAATCCTCTTCTAATTGCATTTTATTTTCCTTGTAGCCTTTACAAATCTAATTTTAAAATAAATTCAATAATATGTCATTATGTCATTGCCAATAAATACCAAGAGGAATTTAAAAATAAAATCAAAATCCATATAACTAACTACAACTAAGACTACACATTCTTTTAATTGATACATAGATCATTGGTCTACCCTAATGCTCTGAAATCATGATGCATATTTGATGATGTGATTTTAAGGACTTTTATCTGGAAATTTCTTCTAAATGTATTACCTAGGACATGCACAATGAATATTTAGCAAAACTTTAATGTGGTAGAGGTAGTCTTGGATAACTAGGCCACTTGATTATGAGATGGATGGTTAATGCAACAAAAATATCATTTTACATGCACAATTAATCAAACTTTTATGATCCCAATTTTTATCACCTAAATGTATCCTTGATTTGTCACACATGGTCCATGCAAATAGGTTTTACTTAGCCTCTAGTTAGGAAAGATTTTGGTTGGACCCCTCTTGAAAATTGCTAAGTTGGCTGACCATTTCTTGCTTAATCCTCGATCCATAATCATCTCAAAGACATGGGTGCCCTTAATGGCCAGGGTAATTTTTCTCAATTAAAGCCCTTACTATTTCCCCATGATGAAGGATTATATAAAGGTAGGTGTGTGAGATCCCCCAAACGACAAACCTAAGGGGGGAGAAGAAATCACTCTCACTAGTTAGAATCCTATAGAAGTTAACAAAGGCCTAGCTATTAGGGGTGGGATATCATGGATGATTGAGATGCCCACCCCACTATTGATTCCATTACTTTCATTGCTTAATTTTCATTTATTTATTTTATGTTATAACCCTGTGACTTAGATGATTATTTCATTTTTTGGATCACGACTTTTATGATCATTTATGTTTGGGACCCACTTTTCATTTATCATTTATCTCTTGATTTAACAATTTTATTTTGCCTTGTGATTCCATGTCATGTAGTATTTTTATTT
Source organism: Thuja plicata (assembly GCA_018584345.1). Lineage (NCBI taxonomy): Eukaryota > Viridiplantae > Streptophyta > Pinopsida > Cupressales > Cupressaceae > Thuja > Thuja plicata. The sequence goes on from MU225839.1 coordinate 320,457, forward strand.
ATTTTAACTACATCTTTTTAAACTTTGAGCTTTTAACATATGACATTTTTAATTAGAAATTCTTTTGAAAAAGCTAAAAGAAAGGCTTTCAATTCTAAATCAAAATTAGTTTTGTATTCTTAAATTAATGAATGTCAAATCAAAACAAATATGAATAAATAAAATATCCAATATCAATTTAAATAAATTTTACCTTTGCAAATTAGATTTATTTGAAAAAAATAAAAAAGGAAAACATCTCTATCTTTATATAATAAAATTGTTAATCATAATGCTTTATACTAATTCTTAAAAATATTTTTGTTTCAAAATCGAAAGGATAAAGAATTCATGCTTAAAGGTGATAAGGAAATTACATGCATGCCACTATTAAATTGTAAGATTCATGCAAGCAATCATTTTTTGAGTATGGGTACCAAGTAAAGTTGGTACCCATACTCAATATCAGATAAATGAGACATAAGCAAACCTCATCAATTCATCTAGAGCTCTTAATGAATTTTCACAACATGAATACAATAACATTGTATGTTTTTTTATATATTATATATTAATATAAGTGACGCGACCACACATAAATTACTTTTGTATTTAAAAAAAGGCAAAGGAGCATGTTATGTTTTTCCCTTTTGGTGGGATAAGGGTACTGGACCACTGGTACTAAACTTATTTCCAGCTTACTGTTCTTTAAACTACTTTAATGGAAGATTGTGATTTTTCTTTAGATTCTGAAGTTAAAATGTGTTTAACAATTGTCTTTAAGTGAGACGTTCTGCTTTAATAAAGTCATTAAGATCTATTCATGCTGACATTGACTTATTTATATTTGGCATGGTCCAATATTCATCAATTCAACACTAGGAAATTATTCTGATTTAGAATTGAATGTTTATCCAAGGGGATAGATTATGTCTCAAAATTATCTCAAGTAATCTTGTCTTTAATAACAAGCTTTTGTCATTTGTCTCCTTCTTTAATATAACGTAGGTCTTTTACATCTGAATTATATACGAACCCTTCCCTTGTGGGGAAATGACTAAGACTGATTGAGAAAATAATGATAAGTCTCATTTGTGCCTAAGTAGGTGGGTACCATCCACCCAAGCAATTATCTAAAGGATACTAGATAGAACAAAACAACTTGTCCGATTAGGAGTAAAGAAAAAAGGAGTAAAGAAAAACTTGTATGTTGGCTATAAAACCAATGTTATGAGGATTCTAAATAGACATGTTGCTGTCTGGTGGGATATCTGACATGAGCAACATAGCAATCATGTAAGGGTCATTCTTCTAATGCTACATACTATATAGGACACTTTATTGACTTGTATTTTCAATAAACCACATAAAAGATCAAAGGAAATTTTGTGTGAGTAGCAAAAGTGGAATCATCATTATAATTGTTGAATATAATTTTAAAAAAATATTTGAAAGAATGCTATAGTTAAGTGAATCTAGTTGGGTATTTGTCACTTTAACTAATAGGGCATTATGTCATGTGAAAGGCTCAAGGTAAAATGGAAAGAGAAGCCACAAGTTCATTGTCAAACATTTTATCCATACCTATGTAGAATCAAAACAAGATGTAAACAATTTTTTTCTTGCTTACAAAATTGATGCAGGGGCATCTTGGGTTCTTGGTGATCCTTTGGCAATTCAAAGGTTATGTTTGTTGGAGCTCAGTAGACTACTCGGTAGCTGGTTGGAGGCCCTCGGTAAGCTGCTTGGTAACTATGGTGGGTGTTCAGTTGGAGGTGTTGGCTCACCGACAGACTCGGTTGCTTGTGTTGATTTTGCTTCACCAACAGGACTTGGTCGCTGGCATAGGTTTGGTTTCACCAACGGGTTTCAGTGCCTGTTGTTGTTTTGCTCGGTTTCTTCACTGAGTGGGTCTCTGTTGCTCGGTCTGTTTCACCGAGTTGATTGTTGTTGCTCGGTGGTCTGTCTCACCGACTGTGTTCTATTTGGTTGGATCTGTTTGCGGACTTATGCATTTAATTTGGGTCACGTACGTCGAGATCTGGGTCAACAATTGGAGGTGTGAGGATCTAAATCTGGATTGGTTCTTTCTCGTAGGTGGATTTAATGGTTGTTACAAGCCGACTGTTGGAGAACACATTGGGTGTTGTGTTCTTGATGCCGACCTATGTTTGGTTGATTTATTTTATTTGTAAAGCCGATTTGTGGCTGTGTTGTATAAAAGGAGAGTTTGGGTAGAGTAGAGGAGCAGAGAGGGAAGTAGTGGAAGAATTGTGGTAAAGGTCTGCAGATCTAAATTTGGTGGAAGATACCTTGGAGGGCTAGTAGCTTGTTGGCTTGGGAAACAAAAAGATTGTTTGGTGGCTTGTGAGCACAAGTTTATATCTGTCTTGAGTTTTCCTCCCAGATTGTTGTCTGTTATAGGTTTGGGCTAGTGAAGGGGGTGATCTGAAGCTTGCAGAAGATCTTTGTGATAGATCTTAGTTTAACTCTTTGTAATTGGCCGTAACTAGGAAGGCCTTACAACCTGACATGTTGCATGCAATTGAATCTGAATATAATATAAGTTGTTATATTTGTTGTGGTTGTTGTTTCCACTGTTGTTCTTATTGTTGGCTACAAGTTTAGACAATCCTTTATTGGATCCTCCGAGATTGACTACATCAAGTGGTATCAGAGCATGGTTTGATCTTGTTGGGGTGGTTGCCTTAGGTTTTTGGATATGCCTTCTTAGAGACTGAACCCTAGGATGGTTGATCAGATTGTTGAGAATCTGCTAGATGAGATCTGTGCTGAGATAAAGAAGTTGAGGAATGAAGTCATGAAGGATGTCAGAATTTTTGTTGTTGGATTACAACAGAACCTTGGATCGGTTGTTTCTATTAAACGTTGGGCAGAGAATATGATAGCTTTGTTGATGGAAATTTTTCACATGTTAGAGGAGAAGATCATGTGCAGACTTGAGAGAATGCTTGAGGAGTTTGCTGATATGTTTGAGGAGCTGAGAGTATGTGATGTCTGTTGGCATTTACCAATCAGATCGAGGCTTATTTGGCTAGTGCAAAGACTTGTTCAGAGGAGGAGAGAGAAATTTGATGTTGCTATTGCACAGGTGGTTGGTTTTCATACTCAGATGGATGGATCTGATATGGAAATTGCAGAGCATCTTGTTGTTGATGATGAGATTGTTGATAAGGAAGAAGAGTTACCTTTGTCTAAGGGTTTTGCTGAGGATGGTGGCAAGGGCATTGATGCTGATTGTTTTTCTGATCAGTATGAGGTTGTGGATGAGACTAGTGAAGATGGTGGACATCTTGATCTGATGCTTGTTGATATGCTTGAGTGCTTTGATGGGTTTGCCGATGAGTAATGTTGGAGAGTTACAGACTGACTTGGTTCGGTTGAGTGTACTTTTATGGAAGGAGGAACTGAGTTTCATTGACAAAGATAGTTGTGTGAGGATGAACTTATTGGTGATGAAGCTAGATGAATGGCTGAAGGACAGAGGAGGTGGAATGAATGAAGTTCATAACATCTTTGTTGCTGATGAACTGATGACCGAGTGTGATTAGATGTATGGTTTGAGTGATGAGTGGTATAAAGGGTTTGCAAATCTTGTGCTTGGGTTTGTTAGTGGATTTGGTCGCTGGTCTGTTTCTGAGCAGAGCTCGTGGATATTAGATCAGAGAAGGAAGGATGTGCTAGTGTGGAAGTTGTTGTTCTTAACCTTGAGGACATGGAGTCCGATGGTTAAGATGAGGTGGTGGATTTCTGATTTACTTCTAGAGTCTAAGTGTGGGACACACTTCTTTTGTTACCATGGGTGTCTGATGTAGGGTCATCTTGGGTTCTTGGTGATCCTTTGACAATTCAAAGGTTATATTTGTTGGAGTTCCGTAGACTTCATGATAACTGGTTGGAGGCTCTCGGTAAGCTGCTTAGTAACTGTAGTGGGTGCTCGGTTGGAGGTGTTGGCTCACCGATGGGCTCGGTTACTTGTGTTGATTCTGTTTCACCAATGAGACTCGATTGTTGGCATTGGTTTGGTTTCACCAGCGGGTTTCAATGTTTGTTGTTGTTTTTCTAGGTTGTTTCACTGAGCGGGTCTTTGTTTCTCAGTCTATTTCACCAAGTTGATTATTGTTTCTTGGTGGTCTATCTCACCGAATGTGTTATGTTTGGTTGGATCTGCTGGCCAACTTATGCATTTAATTTGGGTTGCATTCCTTGAGATTTGGGTCGAGCGTTGGAGGTGTGAGGACTTAAATTTGGATTGGTTCTTTCTCCTAGGTGGATTTAATGGTTGTTGCAAGTCGATTGTTGGAGAACACATTGGGTTTTGTGTTCTTGATGCCGACCTATGTTTTATTTATTTATTTTATGTTTAAAGACAACTTGAGGCTGTGTTGTATAAAAAGAGGTTGGGTAGAGTAGAGGAGCAGAGAGGGAAGTAGTGGAAGAGTTGTGGTAAAGGTATGTGGATATGAATTTGGTGGAAGATACCTTGGAGGGCTAGTAGCTTGTTAGCTTGGGAAACAATAAGATTGTTTGGTCTCTTGCGAGCACAAGTTTAGATCTGTCCTGATTTTTCCTACTAGATTGTTGTCTATTACAGGTCTGGGCTAGTGAAGGGGGTGATCTGAAGCTTGCTAAAGATCTTTGTGATAGATATTAGTATGACTCTTTGTAATTGGCTGTAACCGAGAAGGCCTTGCAGACCAACATGTTGCATGTAATTGAATCTGAATATAATATAAGTTGATATAAGTTGTTATATCTGTTGTGGTTGTTGTTTCCGCTATTGTACTTGTTGTTGGCTGCAAGTTTGGATAGTCCTTTATTGGATCCTCTGAGCTCGACTGCATAAAAAATGAACATCTAGAGTGCCTAAAGACTAGCCTTGATATACAAAACACCACAAAAATGAGCAATATTTGGTTCCATTATTGTTTTATAGATTTCTTGAAAGAGTTTGTCCCATATGAAAGGAGATTTTATTAATTGCCTTGAATCAAGTGTTTGAATCACAAGAAGATATGGAAATATAACCACATGTATCCTTTCTAAGAGTTTAAATGCAAAATCAGGCATCGACATGTACATTTACTATCCTTCCACTAAGACTTAATAGAGAACACATAAAAATTGTGCTACTTTGTAATGACATTACCTCAATTACCATTTAAACATTTTTATTGTTTAAAGGACATAACATGAGCTTATCCATGGCTCATGGTGAAGAGAGCCAAGTAGAATTAATTGTGAAGTATTTAAATCTTTTATATGTCAAACTCATCATTTGTGAGGGAGTGCATTTAGGGGATTGTTGCACTAGTGGCTCATCTTAAAATATATGATGGAAAATCATCATATTTATTGTTGGTTGATAGATAAGATAGAGAGAATCCATCTTAATTAAAAATTAGCAATGGTTCAATAGCTTTCCAAATATTCCTACTACTTAAAGTACCATTGATATTCATGGGAACAAAAGAGATCAATAGAGTTGTTATCTCATTTAAGAAGAATAAAATGCAATAGAATTACATATATAAAAAACCACCAAGATTAATTAGCCTTACTACCTTTAACAATATATTGAGCACAAAGAACAATGCCTTGTCCAATTACATCAATAAGGCTTAATCCACCAAAGTCCCTAGGAAGATAAAAAAAACATCCCAATAAAATATGTGAATCCTTAGTTATGGTCAAAATTTCCCTACAAAAATTCTACAAGAGCTTGTCAAGCTTGCAAAGCGAAGCTTTAAGAGGGGCCTAACAAGGAGCGTACTAAATATGTGTGGCAACAAGATCTTTTGAGCATAATTGAAATTTACTCCTAGTGAGAACTTGGTAGTCCAATAAGTCGACTTTTTCTCCACTCTATCAATAATGTACTATCACACTATAACCTTGTAAGTTTTCAATGAAAAGAGGATGCAATGGAATTTGAATATCTTCCCATGATCAATGGAATCCCAACTAAAAGAATTTTAATTTAGGTTAAATGATTTCCTATGTAAATATGTCTATTCTATTGTTGGAACTAGGAGCTAAGTAGAATGTGTCTAGCATTGGAAATACTACTTAATATTTTCCTCATCCTCAAGTAGTATGAAGAAAGGTATATTAATAAAGTTGGAATGGACCAATTATTGTTGTTTTCTACAAAGAAGGGCAATCCTTTAAACTCTACAAAGTAAGATGGTCCAATATTGGTAAAAGGGATAGCCAAAACATAGAAAGAAAGTAATAGAGGGCAACCTTGCCAAATTGATTTGTAGACATCAAATTGTTCAAATACTAGATGATATTGATTGTAAGGTTGTCAAAAGCATCCACAAGAAGAATTTGAACTCAATCATCTATTTAAATGAATTTCACATGGTTTTTATACATTGTAGGGAATTCTTACTTCTCTAAAAGGGCTTTCTTAACATTACCTTATTCAACAACTTTGCTTAAATTAAGATAGTGTAGAATTGAAAATTTTTCTACCATGTAATAATAGTGTTTCCAATGCATCTCATTGAACCCAATGTTACTCGACTAATGGAGATGACAACGAAGACCGAGATCAGAGGTATACAAGATTGTAGAAAGGATTAGATCAGTTGTTATTTTGTCATTGATGTCAAGCAATTGATTTCTGGTTCATATTGAATTGCCATATCTTTCGGAGTTGATTTAATTAGGCAAGTTAATAAAGATCAAACAATGATAAGTTTATATTGAGATAATTGTTTTCTACTTTATCAAGTTGGTAAGACTAAATAGTTAAGTTACCAAGTAGAAAGAAGTTTGTCGGTAAAGGGTTGTGTAAGTCGGTCAAGACACCGAGACATTGAGGCACCGAGCATTGCATGTTAGTCACCGAGCTGAGAGTTAGTTGTCGACCAGAATAGATGTTAGAAACAAGGATAAGAATGCATTTAATGGCGAGCCACAGTGATCGAGAAGATTCCAAGGATGAAGAAGAAGTTAGTTACAAGATCTACTCACGGGAAAATTCAAGGTAAAAATCTATGGTATAGATTAAGCGGTAAAAGTGAAGGTTTTACTTCCAAGAAAAGTGCAACTTCTGAGGTGATACTGAAGCGGTTCACCAATTTTCAAATTCATTGAATCAGTTCAAAAATTTGATCGAACGACTGAGAGTGATTGAAGGAAAACCTAATCAAGGAGATTAAGAAGCAAAAACATAGTTTATTTAAAGGATGAATTCGAATAACAGAAGGACTGGCAAGTTGAAGTGTTGAAGTGCTATCGAGTGATGCAGTGAAGAGCAAAGAGGTGTAAATATGAGTCTAAAGCAGAGTTTGATGAAGTGTTGATGCCGGTAGTCAGAGAGCGCATAAAGGATCTGATCAAGCAAGAGGTAGCTACAGTTTAATAGATCATTTTATACACTGTTGCTTATTTTTATTTGTAACAGAGAAATCTCTTTAACCGAGTGGACTTAACTAAAATCCTTGAGAAAGATGACATTCTAAAAGAGTGTTCAAAATCCCTCTAACCAAGCCACTCGGTTAACTTCTACTTAAGACGTGTGCATGACATGTACATGGTTTTGTATGAATCTTCATAGATTTTTGAATTTAATGACTCTTGTGATTGTTCTCAAGCTTACAACATTGATCTTTAAGGTCTTCATTGTGACTATTAATGATTTTACTTGAAATGACACAAGGCTCAACGTTTGAGACAGATTAGAGACATTTCAAACCAAGAACTACCCACATGAGGTTTCAAATGCCAAAAGCCAAAAGTTTAAAAAAATTTAAAAAAAATTCGAAGTTTAAAAACTTGACTATCAAACTGTAATGTCCTGTATGGTATATTGGCCAAACTCTCTCAAACAAAATTAATCAGTGAACACATTCTTCCCAACAAGTTAAAATGAAGATACAGACCAACTTGGAAGCAATATTTATTACTTGTCGTGTTGATGTGCCATGAAATCACAGCTTACAGAGTAATGAGGATTGGAAGAATAACCTTTCAGAATATGTGGTCAGGATAGTCGAACAACATGCACGCAGGGGTCAGCTTCTTCAACCATTAAACAATTACTCATACAAGAAAATGTAGCGGCAAGATCTAGAAACTCCCATTAACAAGTCATCAAGTTTGAATATCTCTGTCAGGTGAATGATATGAAGATCTGTCGATTGCAGTAAGCCTTGCATTAGTATACCCATTCTTAAGCTACGATGGTAACCTTCGAGGGCTGTTGGATTGGAAGAAAGAGATTAATTCTCACAACCAATATAATAATTGCCGATACAAGTATTAGACTTTTGATGTTTACTAGAACATTTGAATCAATATCATACTTGGAGTAATTGAATTGCTCGAGCTTAAATCTGCAACCCAGATCTTCAAAAGATTGCCAACCATATAACGGACATGTAAAGATATGAATCTTCAAAACAGAGCGTACAGGAATGAATCGGATATAGATGTAGCTCTGATTATCACAAATTTGTCTTCAATAGAATACTTCACAAATCTATAAGGTGAAATATTTGAAATATTTGAGGCGATATTTCTAACAGTAGATTAGGAGGATCTTCCACTTCTGAAACTGCAACTCAAAACTCAAGATTCTTAATTCTAAACTGGAATTGGTGATAAATACAATCAGATGAATGAATGATTGATGACAAACACAATATTCAACCATGCCTTTATAAAAGCTTAGAATTTTTTTCAGAAAACTACAATAGGTCAAAGGCTGACATTTAATTTTATTATTTTAGTCCCTTCAATTATAATTGAAATAACTAATTTAAGAAACCCTTGTTTAAATTTAAGACCACTTAACTAATTAATTGGATTAAATTACATTAAAATTATATTGAAGACATTACATATATGCTACAACCTACTCTATATGCACACTTTTAACATTTTTATAAGTCAAATCATAAACCATTCACTTCAACATGTCCACCAAGAGAAACTACAATGCCTAATTTAACTTGTTACTTAATAAGATGGATCAAATTCCATATAATATCAAGATTTCAAGAATCCCTTTCCATGTTATTGATGTTATTGAAATTGACGAATAAAAATTAAACTAAATGTGTTTTATTGTAAGTCAAATAAAAGAATGATATGGTTTGTAATATTTTCTCAACTCAGTTCTTCAAATTTATCTAGAAAATCATCACAACTTCTAGAGAGCATTCCTAGACATAAAGAAACACCCCAAGATGAGTCTTTTGTAATCATAAACTAAGAATTTGTGTTAAAATTATTATTACAATAAGAGATATTTGCAATTAGAGCTCCATCACACAAGTCAATGTGTTCTATAAAATTATTATCAAAGATTTGGATTCTTAAAAATGAGTTTGATAAAATGCACTTTTCTTGATTTTTTTTAAAGCTTATGATTACATTAAATGGCCTTCCATTATTTCCATGCTGTGTGGACCTCAATTCATTAAATCTATTAGCATGCTTTTGTAGGTGCCTCTACTTACATGAAACCAGGAATGACTACTAGTCAAGCATTTTTTTTTTGTATCTTTCTCCATTCAACAATGTTTTCCTTTAGCCCCCTCTCTTTATATTTTTGTTGTTGAAGGCTTTGGATATCTTCTAGTCAACTTGGTTTCTTAGGGGCTAGTCTAGGGAATTGTCTCACGTAATTAATTTGCACAACTTGTCAATAGAAAAACTTCAAATGATTCTTTTCTCATTCCCATTGAAGATGAGTAAAATATCAAAATTGTTTTCAAATGTTTGGATATATTTTGCCAGGCATTGGTATCTACCATTAAATAGCACAAGACTCAATGTTACCATCTATAGTATAGGGAAATGAAATCTAAACCTCAAATCCAATATAATATTTTCTCAACTTAGTTCTTCAAATTTATCTAGAAAATCATCACAACTTCTAGAGAGCATTCCTAGAGATAAATAAACACCCCAAGATGAGTCTTTTGTAATCATAAACTAAGAATTTGTGTTAAAATTATTATTACAATAAGAGATATTTGCAATTAGAGCTCCATCACACAAGTCAATGTGTTCTATAAAATTATTATCAAAGATTTGGATTCTTAAAAATGAGTTTGATAAAATGCACTTTTCTTGATTTTTTTTAAAGCTTATGATTACATTAAATGGCCTTCCATTATTTCCATGCTCCAAATTATAGGGTGTGGACCTCAATTCATTAAGTCTATTAGCATGATTTTTAAGGTGCCTCTACTTACATGAAACCATGAATGACTACTAGTCAAGCATTTTTTTGTATCTTTCTCCATTCAACAAGGTTTTCCTTTAGCCCCCTCTCTTTATATTTTTGTTGTTGAAGGCTTTGGATATCTTCTAGTCAACTTGGTTTCTTAGGGAATAGTCTAGGGAATTGTCTCACCTAATTAATTTGCACAACTTGTCAATAGAAAAACTTCTAATGATTCTTTTCTCATTCCCATTAAAGATGAGTAAAATATCAAAATTGTTTTCAAATGTTTGGATATATTTTGCCAAGCATTGGTATCTACCATTAAATAGCACAAGACTCAATGTTACCATCTATAGTATAGGGAAATTAGATCTAAAACTCAAATCCAAACTAGGAATCAAACTCAATCCCATAAATGACATTGTAGAACAACCAATATGACCAATTACAAACCTTTAGGAGAGCTGGGCACAATGTGTTGATTATTCTCTCTTTTGTGTATTGAATTGATTTAGATGTGATTGAAAATTAACAATGCAAGAACTCGTAAAAAGGGTACAAAATTGACAATAATCAACATAAACTAAGAAATGTACATATGAGAACCAACTATGCTATATAGAACTAGAAAGAGGATGTAGAGAGGAACTTGTGTCCAAAATTTGATCTCAAAATGGTAGGACTAATTCACTAGGTGTCATAGCCCTTAGGTATCCCAAGTTCAGAACAATAGTCAAATTGGACCGAGGAGCCTCCAAATAGTCTTTGGATCAACTTTGAGGAAAAATTATAAGGAATATGATGCTAGGTGTTAGTGTCCTAGAGGACTATAGCACTATACCCTATTCCATCTAATGAATAATGTTCGATTTCTTATGTCTTTGTCTTTGATAATATCTTTCACTCCCAAACTTGATTTAAAATTTGAACTCTTAGAAACAAACTTACACATACAAAGAGAAAATAGTCTTTGTGTCCTATAGGGGCTTGTCTCAGTAAAGTCTCAAGTTTAGAATTGAGCCAATGAAAACAATGACATGAAGAGGAAGTATTAGATTTGAAGTAGATTCTTGAATTGAAATGATTATACCCTTGATTGATGCTAAAATTATCTTATAGTAATTCCTCCAAATTCTGTTGCAATAACATGATGAGTCATAAAAAAATCTACCCTACACTGATCATTGAAGATGCCTTGATGTAGCTTGCTACTCCTTTAATCAAATTTTCTCTTGAGAAGATCCTTGCTCTTGAGAAGAAACTTGTAGATGTGATATGAATATGTGTGATATGAAATGAATTAGAAGAGGTTCTTCATATTGGGTCCTTAAGTTATTTTTACATTAAGGCTAACCTACAATGGTTAGATCCCAATTTTAAGGCTAGATTTTTAAATCCCAAGGCCTACATGTTATTCAACTATAATTTGAGCTCATAAAAATATGGTCAGACTAATTTGGCTAGAAAATTAGTCCTCCCTAAATTGGCTTGAATTTTTAGGATGAAGAGATAATAGGGGCTAGTTATTGGATCTTAAATCTATTTTGGTGTTGACGAAATCAAAGTAGGACCTTAATTTAATTTTACATAACAAAAATAGAGGACACATATAAGCATGAGATGATATAAGATAAAGGGCACACACACTTAAATTAAGGAACTAAAGAGGAGTGTGTTCAGATTTAAAATAGGATAGGACGCATTTCTTTATTTAACTATTTAAATACAAAAAATGGTCCCAAATGTGCTTTGAGAACATGAAAGCTAAAATGAGTGCACTAAGAGAGTGTGAAATTGGATTCCTTAATTAAAGAAGTACAATTTATGTAACTACACTGGATTAATCTATTGTTTTTGTTCCTTTGGCCCAAAGTGGATTGATCATGGTGAAATATCTAATTTCTAGTCATATATTTTTCTTTCTACAATTATTTAGTGGCCTTAATGTTTTTGTCTCTAAATTGAAAAGAAGCTTGCATTTTAGATTATGAAGCATCTTCACTTGGTAGATTTTTTTTTTTTTCTAAATTCTTTTGGCTACCTAGATTTATAATTCATCTTGTTGGAATCATTAAATAACCTTGTATATAAAAATGAGAAGATTATCTAATATATTTTTTGGGTGAACCCTTTGATGATCTCAACGATTTTGATTGGGTTACATAGGATTTTTTTTCTTTCCTTGTGATCCTGGAGGACTAGGAGTGTAATTAACTCAAATAAAATTGGTTGATCATTGTGTTAAATGGATCATTTGTACCCTCACTAGAAAAATGAAGATTTGAATATTTTTCTTTAGCATTGCATCTCTTCTAACTATCTATATAACTAAACTACTTACAAGAGTATTGGAAAGCTATTAAACATTGGATTCATTGGAATGGGTCTAATTTGAGGGATAGTTTGTCCCTTAATTTGCATAATACATGGAGGTTTCCTCTTTTGTAAGAGCAAGGTCACGAGATAATCCATGTTCCATGGGTAAGGGCCATGAAGTTTCATAAGAAAGGTAGACAATTTTCCCATAATATTTTTCTCAAAACAATTTGAGCCTTATGTCTTGTGAAGAGATTGGGGATTTATTTTCATCTCATTTGAATTATGAGATATTTTTAATGTTATAGGGATGACTCTTGCTAATATGGTTTACAAAATTGATATTCAATCTTCCAAACCATAGTAGAAGGATTTGAGGTGTGGTCTAAAAACTACCATCCATAATTACAAGGTGTGTCTCTATTGGAATAATAGAATGGTGTGTACTAAGAGGGGAGGGGTGAATCAGTACCCTTAAAACTTGTTATCAATTAATCCTTAGTACTTTGTTCTTGCATTACCAACCATTGATGCTTTTCTACCTTATGCATGTAATATCAAAACATAAACTTAATTGCATGTAAACATTCATGAAATGCAAGTACACATGACACAAGAATTGGTAACACAGAAAACCCCTGTTAGAAGGTAAAAACTACGGTGGGGATGAAACCCACAAAGCTTCACTATTTGCAGAATGGAAGGTGTTGGTTAAGGCTACAAGTGTGATCACTTTTGATGATCTTACCCTATTAGGAGTAAAATTTTAGAATGGTTAGGTCTACTCGATTAAGAGATTTAGCGACACAGTTAAGTGTGCACTCGGTTAATAAATTTACATAAAGAATATTAAGTCCACCTTCTTAAAGGATTTATTTACAATTGTTAGAGAGTAGTAAAAAATACTTGTTGACCTGATAGTATGCAATCTTGAATTGCTGAATACAGACCCTTTAAGTTCAGAATGTATGTGTATCACCTATAGTGATTGATTAATACCTCTGTTCTGCTCGGTAGCCTTGAATCTTGTTCTTCATAACTAAATTCTATCTTTTGTGTCCTTCTACATGAAACTCTCTATCTGATCCATTGATGTATTTTGCGGCTACAATCATCATGTTTTGATTGATTACTATATATATTTATAAAATATTGTATCATCTTAAAATGGAAGCACTTCCATTTTAAGAGAATTTATCCCTCCTTAGGGGATGTATTTGACCTCCATCACATCATTCTCCTATTTATGCATCATCCCCTCTAATTCTGCTTTTCTATCCACTATTTTCTAACTTGATTTCTGCATTCTAGGCTGCAGACCTGTGTTTCTGGGATTCTGGGACAGGGTCGACCTCCTAGGATAGGGTCAACCTCGGCCCTGTCCTAGGATAGGGTTGACCTCGGCCCTATCCTAGGGTCCAAATCCTGGGAACTTTTGGTTTCCAGGATGTCGGTCTTCACAAAAAGTTTATTCCCGCTTCCGGGTTGGCTGTTTCGGGCTCCAAATTGGTTGATTCCTAAATTATATTTAATATTGGTCCTCTCCTAGGGGTAAAGGCTTAAATGGTGATTTAATTATCCTATGTAGGCCTCCTTAGAAGATTGTTCCCAAATTTCATATAAAAGGGAGCATTTCTCTCTCATTTTTCTCTAAGCATTATCAATTATCAACTAGGTGATCAAGTGAAGTTTCAAGCATCCGTTTCCAAGTTCTCAAGGTGTTCAAGTATTCCTCACAAGAATTCAAATTCTCCATTGAAGATCAAGGATTCAAGCTTTCAAGCCTTTGAAGGGATTTGGTACAAATATTCAAGATCTATCATTCAAAACCCTAGATCTAGCCATCATGGTGGTGTGATCTTCCTCCAAGATCCTTTGTGCATCCTCAAGACTCTTTCATCATCTCTTCAAGGTGGATTCCAAGCATAAAATCATGGAGGTTTATGGTTTCTAAAGTCCATGCTTTCATATTTACATACTTGTTACATTTGAATTACATTAGCAAACCTATTGAATATCATAGCTTCATTGTTAGATTCAATTCTACTACTTGCTAGCATTCTTATTTCAATTATTGATTTCAAGGTTAATTCCTAAATTGGGGTTTGAATAAGGAAACCCCCTCCCCAACAAAAAACAAACATTTTTCTTGCAGGTACAGGTTCGGGACTGTAGATTCGAGGCCAGATCTAGATACCCTTTTTGGATTTCTTTCAGACTGTGCAAACAGGGACACTTTCAGAGTTGAGCAGATCGAGTTGGAAAAAGTGGTACAGGGTCGACCTTTTTCATAAGATGACATCAGAATGGAAAAATATTTATGGGTTTTATCCATCTTTGTGTTCCGGTTCGGTATCAACTATTGGCATTTCCAAAAATAGTTTACAGATATCAGAAAACATCAATCTTTGATTTGCCATTTTGGAAGGTTGGTACTTTCTCCTATCCTTTTCAATTACTATCATTAATCATATTAATTAATCAATTTACATAATTTAAGATCCCCTTTCTTATTCTCTTTCCAAATAGTGGATTCATTTATTTATTAACCCTTTAGGGTTGATCAAAATTGGATCTCATAGTTGTGTATTTGAGGGTGAAAGAAAGGAGCATCTTATCTTCCCTTAATCACAATCACAATTGCTATATACAATCAATCAAATTCAAGTAAGTGTGAAGTGGGGTTAAGGAAATTAATACAAATAACAATTAATAATTCGAACCCTCTCCTTAAACCACATTTTTCCTCCTTTACATTTTAGTAACATTCAAAACCCCCATTTTATATCTTACAAATATATTGACCTATTTAGGTTTCATGCTTTACAATAAAAACTCTATGATCAAAGGTTTACAACTTGACCTTGATCTCCTAGTTTGCATGTTTACAATCAGTTAGTTACATATGCTTTACTTGTCCCTCAAGAGATGGTTTTAAAGATAAGAATAAATCTAAATATAAAACTCAAGTGTTTTATCTGACGTGTAACTCAGATCCACATTTCTCAGAAATAAATCTGTTTCTCGGTAGACTGGTGCTCGGGTTTCTCTATGAACTTGTGTTGTTGGGTTCCTCTATGCACTATCTATTAGTTTACTCTATAAAATGTGTTTTTGGTTTACACTGTAAACTATCTTTTAGTGATCATTGTGCTAATACACTTTCGGTGATCTCTGCACTTGTCTATTTTGGTGACCTCTATTTTCTATCACTCAGTGATCATGTTACCGGTGGTTCAAAAACTGTTTCCTTGTATACTAATGACAAAATATTATCCTTTAGGATTATCAATCCCCCCCTTTGGCATTAGTATCAAAAATTGATATGTGCAAAACTGAAATGTTTAGTATATACACCAAAATGTTTACCTTGTCAATATGACTCCCCCTATGTGCATGCCTTGGTGTAGTGTATGTACATGCTACATTTTCCTTTATACATATATTTCCCATTTTATCATTTCCCCCTTTCACATTATCATTTCCCTTTTTATCATATCATTTCCCCCTTTTTTGAAAATAATGACAAAGGTGTAATGCTTACAACTTTTCAAAAATGTGGGAATGGGATTTCTTTATGTCTTCCATCATCTTCTCCCATTTCTCCTTGAGGTGTTCCAAGGCCATGTGCTCCAATGTTATCCTGGCGTGCATGTCATAGATACCGTCAGTGATGGACATCTCCGGGGTGGCAATGATTGTTTTTGCTAAAGTCATGTGTTAATGTAGTAATGTGAGATTCAGTATTATTAGAGCTTGGATCTCGGTTACCTCATCTCAAATTTTGGATTCTGCCTCTTGAATTTCAAGTCTCAATGGTTTAGATTCTACAAGCTTCTCATAATGTAGCTTGAATGCATTATCATCGGTGGTGAGACCTTGTGCACTAGCATTAAGATCTTCATCTATCTTAGCAATCTTTTCACTATTCTCCTTAGTGAATTGCTCTATGGTGCATAAGTTTTGAACTAAGGTTATAACATCTAAAATATTTGGTTGCAATGTATTGATCAGCTCAGATAGCTTTACCTTGTTCTCTGCCACTTCTTGGCTGATTTTCTCTGTTAGTTTGTATTGGTACTTCTCCTCTACTCATTCTTCTATCACCTTGTCAGCTTCCACATTTTGTGATGTAATGACCTCGGTGAGAACTGCTAATTGATCAAGTATTGGCACACTTTGATCAATTTGAGTGTCGGGTAGTATCTGCAATAGTATTTCCTTTGTAGTTTCTAGTACCTTTGTATCCTTGTGCTCCTTTTTGAGCTTATCTTGTATGTCTTTCATTTTACACAATTCCCCATACCTTGTTAGTGACTCATAATATAGTGTTCTTGGATCACAATCAGGTATTTCTATAATATCATCTTTGAAATTGTGTTGAAAGTAGGGGAATGTAGAACTATAGCTAGTTCATGCTCTTTTTCTTGCTTTGATGAATTTTCAGGAGGTGTTGTGCCTTTTGTGTGCTACTTGGTATTGACCTGTTGGTCGGTAGTCGATGTCTCCACATCAATCTTCTTTGTATTTGTAGCTTAGTGTGCCTCTTCGGTTTCCTTGGCATCACTTGTTTTCTCCTCTCCACTTTCATCTTTCTTCTCTTCAGTCGTTTCCTTTTGCTACTCTTGATCATCACCTGTGTCCATTAGTGTCTTTGTATCAGGTTTAGTTGCCTTCTATTTTTTGTCAGATATGATATTGATAGCTTGTATTAATAAGGGCATGTAACCTGGTATGTTTACCTATACAGCATTCATTGTATCCTTTTCCTTTTCTTTCTCGGTGGCATCAGTTACATCTTCATCATTATTTGGTGTTAGTAATAACTGAGAGTAGGGGTGAATCAGTGGCCTAAAAAATATTCCAATTAATCAACCCAAAAGCTTAGTACCACAATATTAAACCTCTAATTATATTCAGTCCTATAAGATGAATGCCTTCAAATATACTTATCAAATTAATACTGCTCGGAATGCTTTGTTAAACCTTATTCTATATGTTTACCGAATAGCAGTGTGTTAATTTACCAAAAAATAGTAAATTACTTAGAGTATACCGATCAATCCAAATTAGCTATGTGTAATGCAAAAAACTAAAGTAATGAATCATAAACACATTGACACATGAATTTTTAATGTAGAAACCTTGTTAAGGGAAAAACCACTTGGGACCGGTAACCCAAAATTTTCACTCTTCTAAAGTGAGCTCAGTGAAGAGAAAACCCTGTTAAAGGTTACAAACACATTGTTAGGTGTGACCTTGTTAGAGGATTTAAAAGATTAGTTTTTCACATGATATCGGGCATTCTTATGCTACCTTCCTTGTCCAAACTCTTTTGGTTTGTCAAATGGTATCTGGCATCTCATGCTATCTTCATGGTCAAACTTTTGATACTCCTTAGGATGTATCTCAATATAGAAAGGATATTAAATCCTGCTCGGTTAAGAGACTTTCTGAATCAATGGTTAAACTGAAATAGTATGATTTGTTCACATATACAACTTATACTTGAATATTTTCAGATCTATTGTAAGTTCATAAAATCAATTTGATCAATATATCTCTTTAATATCTTTGCTCCACTTTTGTCATGCTCGGTGATGCTCTACTCTGTTTCTCGATGTCCACAGAAATATTTAGCTCTTTCCTCAGCTTGATTGATCGGGACTATATGAAGTTTCTCTTCATCACTTTCTTTTCAACATCATATTTTTCATTCAATTCCCTTGATTCTAAATGAATTAAGTTGTCCCTTTATAGACATGATATTACCATTGTTAGGTTCTTGATTTTCTTGATCTTGGTGTGATCCGCAATCTTAGCCAGTCTGATTTAAAGAAAAACTCTTGTTTTATCTCGTAGAGATCTTCTTGCCAGCTGGAAAAAACAACTTTAAATCCTTTACTCATCTCTGGCTTTATCTTGTGAATGAAAACAATGAAAACTACTAGTTAAGCCTATTTTTAGCTTTGTCAGCTAGATATTTTGTTGTTTCTGAACCCAAGTTAACTTTCAGTGTTTTAACTCTTTGATAGCTTCAGTCAACACTCTAGTGCTCCTCGGGCTTCTCCGTTGGTTTACACTATGATTTTGGCCGTCGGGTATGCTTGTGATTCTACTCTTTGGTAAAGCTTGTCGGTGTTCTTGCTCGGGCATCACTATGACTTGAATTTTAGTGATCTCTATCGATCGAGTTCCACTAGCCGTTGGCGTTTGAAGTCATATAGTGAATGCTTATCGTTTATGCATTACTGAAAGCATAATATTTATCTCTTTGATTCTCTGAATCTTTGACACTTCGATTATAACTGATTAGATTATATCAATTTGACATCAATGACAATACAATCCATTAACTGATTTAATGTCTTGCATTATCTTTTTGCATTTTGGTGATCAACTTAACATCTTCAAACATTCAAACAATTATATGTCATCAATTTCTCCCTTTGGCATTGATGGAAACATACTACATTTTTATACTATACTATTACTAATACAATATGAAATATAATAGTTTCATCAAGCTTTCCTATTGTAACTATTAAAAATGTCTAGCTTTCAGTAAGCTCAAAAATAGCTTAGATTTGTTTCTTGCAGAGTGGTTGTCTTCAATATTTAATCCCTTCACTGGATAGATATTGCATCTAATGTCTTTGTTCTAATATGTGCTTTGCCTTTACTGTCCCTCTTCTTGATAATCTCTTTTTCCTTTGACAGCAATCACTCTCTTTGTATGAACTCTCTCCCTTTGTTACTTCTCTCCTTTAGATGGATATTTCATATGTAATGAATTTCTCTTCCTTTAAATATTGATTAACTCTTCCTTGCGACTCTCCTGAACTTCACTTCATGAATAATGATATAATCTTTTATGATCAATGAGATAATCTCTCCCTTAAATCTCTCCCTTTGAAAATAATGCCAAACAAAAACTATTTATATCATCTTCCATCTCTTTATATAATATATTCCTTGAATTTCCCTATCCATCAGCAATACAATGTCTCTTATGTCAGTGTAGATTTCTACCTTACTATGTACAAATGCATCTATTGATGTTCATCTCGGTGTTTGCATCAACAAGAATGATCTTCAGATAATGTGTAGGTTGATACAGCCTCCTAGTCATCTTATTAACCTATAGACAAGGGTTTCACCCCTACTCTTTGTCTCAGGTACTAAAATGTATTCTTTGGTAATGGCTTGGTGAATATATTAGCTAATTGTTCCTTTGATTGAACATATTCTAATATCACCTCCTTTTCTTGCACTTGTTCTCTCAGATAGTGATACTTGATAGCAATATGCTTAGTCTTAGCATGCATGACTAGATTCTTAGAAATGTTAATTGCACTGGTATTATCACAATAGATAATTACTGGTTCAATAATCTTCATATTCATACCTTCCAACAACTGTTTGATCCATGCAATATTGGAGCAATTTGTAGCAACAACCACATCCTCTGCTTATGCAGTACACTAAGCGTCAGAATAGTCCCAAAGGATAACTGAGAGGGGGGGGGGTGAATCAGTTATCAGTAACTTCAGTTCTTTTTACTTCTTTAACTTTAGTATACAACAAAGTAAATGCATAATCAGATAACATAGTACACAACACACAATTTGATTATGGGGAAACCAAATGGTAAAAACCCCGGTGGGAATTAGCACCCACAATAAACCATACTTGTTTGTAGTAATCCCTGTTAGAAGATATTTCAACCCTATTAGGAGTTGTACAATACAATGCAATAATTATAGTGACCTGGTTAAGGGTTGGACCCTATTAGGAGTCTTTTACAAATAACCCTGTTAGGGCTGGTGGACTCACTGTCCAAAAGCTCACTGCTTGATGGTGAAGGCTACAACCTTCTAAATAACAGATATGCACTATATCTAATGATGAACTTTAGAGTAGACCTTCTATCTTGAATAGTTCCACTGCATTACAATCTTTCACTTCTTCTTCACATAGACCCTTGATGAATGAACCAACTCTGATTATCTGCTCTGTACATCTTTCTTCACATTTTGTATCATTCACACTTAGCGTATCATAATTGAACTACTATAAGTATCTTCTCCAAACTAGAAGGTCATCTCAGCTCTTAGAAACACTTCATCAATATCTTAGTTAGCTTAACTAAGCACACAAATAATATTAAGTCCACGTAAGTTAATGCTGAACATACGCGATGCTTCACTGAGTCGGCCACACCAAATTAACCATAACTTTGCAATAATCTTGAAACACATTTGGCACCTTTGGATTTATATCATCAACTCATAATTAATCATGCATATACACACATATCCTAAAGATAAGTGCAACCCATGAAACACGTTATATACGTCGGCCCTAAACTGTTATACTTCCAGAACTGTAACTGCTAATAACAAAATTGCATAACTTTACTGAAACATCATATTTGAGTCTGTGTGTATGAACATAACATAATAAGCATGTCAAAAACATTTATCTATCCATGCAAGTCTTCATGTCATCATTCATATAAGTTCATACAAAATTACTACTGTGTATTATATGTTGTCATCAATGACAAACATAAAAACAATCAACTCTCAGAATCAAATCTCCAACAATCTCCCCCTTTGACATTGATGGAAACATATGATATCAAAAATATCCTCCATTCATGGTGTCCTCTTTCTTTTACAATCTTCTCAATATCCTCATCAAAGATTTCTCTAAACTGCTGCAATTCCTTTGACTGTGTTCTTTGTTCTAAGTATATACTCCCTCAAAGTATATGCTCCCCCTTAGTACATACTCCTACTTACTATATACTCCCCCTTTGACATCAATGGCAAAGGGCACCATAGTCTTTTTTTAGGTACAGGTACAACTCCAGAAGTAGAGTAGTCAACCATTCATCAGTCACTTAATGACTGATGTCTTTGCTACTTCTTCTAAACAGACATAGGAGAGGGAATTACTCCCAACTTCTCCCTGAGATACTCAAAAGTATCCTTTGATAAGGGCTTTGTGAAAATATTTGCCAACTGTTCTTAGGTGCTCACATAGTCTAATTTCACTTCTTTGTCTGGAACCTTCTCTCTTAAGAAATGGTACTTGATCTCTATGTGTTTTGTCTTTGGGTGCATGACAGGGTTCTTAGACATGTTGATAGTGCTAGTATTATCACAATGAATAACAATAGGATAATCAACCTGAATGCCAAAGTCTTTAACCATCTGCTTGATCCAAACCATAGTTGAACAATTCAGTGCTGCTGAAACATATTCAGCTTCTGGTGTTGACTGAGAAATACAGTTCTGCTTCTTGCTTATCCAAGAAACTAGCATGTCTCCAAGGAATATTGCTCCTCCTGAAGTGCTCTTTACGTCATCAATACAACCTGCCCAATCTGCATCTGTATATACATGAATCTTTACATTCTCTAATTTAGGATACCATAAACCATAGTCTATAGTTCCCTTTAGATATCTGAATATCCTTTTGACTGCCATTAGGTGACTCTG
>MU225839.1:383905-398106 GCA_018584345.1 Thuja plicata
ATATTCTAAAAACTTCATCAATAAAAGATTAATCAGGAACATAGAATAGTATATATATATGTGTGTGTGTGTGTGTGTGTTGTCCCAGTTATTTTTCTTAAAAAAAATGTAAAGAGTTTCAATATATTATTTCTTGATATCAGATTTTCTAAAATTTACATGTAACATAAGTAGGAATGACATAAATAATAGATTTAGTTAAAGGGTATAAGAACAAGTCTAGAAGGCAGAGGAGTTATATGTGTGTGACCATAAATGTAGATTATTACTCTCATGCATAGCTAGTTTTGATTTATTTTTGTTTTAAAGAATCATTCCTATTGAGATATGCAATAAAAATTTGGAATCAAATATCTTTACTTCTACTATGTATCTCTTACATCATTTTTGAAACATATCAATTAAAATCTCCAATAGTTTCCCCTTTTATTTTTTTCTAAAGGAAAAAAAAACAAAATCTGCAATATATTTTCATTTAAAATCATTTACACTATTGTTTTTTTTTGTATATGAAATTTCCAAACTTGGATATACAAAATCTTTTCTACCATTAACTCAATAGGCTGTTACAAATTTGCACTTTGCAAACATGTTTTAATTCTATCTTTCTAATATGACATTATTATATCATTGCAATGCTTTTAAAAGGAAACAATACTTTCTACTATGCCATAACACAAGAAACTTTCAGCCTTCAATGCTTATAACATCAGCTACGAGAGCAACAATATTACTTTCTCTTTGCCTTCAAGTTTTGAACTTCAAAATCTTCAACCTCCAAGAAGAAAATCCGCAAAATGGAAAATACACAAGGAGACCATGGGAAGCTCACCTCCCAGCCTAGGCCTCTAAGAGGCCACCCCCGAGCTTGGGGAACCAAACAAAAGTGGGCTACATACACACTAACAAAATACAACAATAGAAAAAAAACAAATCCACACAAAACTCCCAAACAAGGCATTCACAATGGGTCATTCAATGACCCTAAAATGGGGTGAAGGGGACCAAGTACCCAATAGGGAGAAGGCCAAACCCAAATGTAAAAAAATGCCATCATAATGCTTACAAAATCATTTCCTTAACATATTTCTCCTACTCCCATACACCCTTATGACTACCAAGAAAATAACAAGGGATGGCTTCATGGAGCCCATACTCCATGATTTCTCCCTCTCCTCCTTGAGGAGAGCCTCTACACCTATGGGATGTCAAAATCCTTCACCCCCAAGGCTATTCTTCCCTCCCAAGGGTGAGTGGGCCTTGAGACTCCCATACACAACAACAAACAAAGAAAACATTGCAAGAATACTCTTCACAAAACAACATTGAAGCAAAACTCAAGACATTCATATCCTCAAATCTCAAAACATACTAGCATGCTACATTCATTTTCCATTACAACATAAACTAAACAAGGATTAAGATGCATGAGGTCCACCAACCTAAGTCAAAGTTTATGGAAAGAAATTTTTTCAAGAGCTCCCTTAAATCCTAAGTCCTCTTTTTCCTAGCTTCACTAATTCTTGTCAAGTCTCTAAGTTAGAGAGTGGGTGTTTAAACTCTCCAACATGGAGAGTCACCACTAAAAATGCCACTAGAAACTCATGGGGAAAAGGAAAGCCTCTCATTGGTTTATCTTCCCTAAGCCTCTTACAACTTTCTAAAAATAGATCCAAAAAGGGAAACTCAAAAAGGTAGGCAAAGTCTTTGCACCTAAATGGAAGGGTGGTCTATCCAAGCTCATGCTTACAAAATTTGATTTTCGTCCATCTTGAAAATCCAACTTTTGGAGGGGTCTCTTGGTCAACCAAGGGTAATTCTAATATTAAAAATGACCCTTACCCATAGGTATAACAAGTGGGATACCTAACAATGACCCTAACACACCCCTAGGCACTTTTCTAACCCTCCAAAAGTCCACTTAAAGAAAACTCATGAACAATCAATTAAAATGACCACACCTCCAACTCCCTACCCAAGGAATGCACATGGGGATCCACTATGGTAATAACCTAGGTAGGTGGACATGTCATGTTCCTAAGTACATACACAAGCGTCAAGTCACACACATAAACACTTACACACCCCTAGACACATGACATATCCACTTGAGCATAGAGCACAAAGAATTAAATATGAAATTAACATTCATGAACTAAATACAACCAATTGAAAATTTACGTTTACATATTATATCACGATACAATGAGGTCTTGTCTCTCATTAGATGCAACCTTGGCATCAACTAAATTCACATATACCTATGTTTGGTTCCCCAAATTTAATACCATGGTCTCATACCTGCACACTGAATTCAAATATTAGTAGTCCAAAGAGATAAAATATGTTTCATAAAGCAGAAAAAAAAATTCAAAAATTTAATGAAATATCTACATACTAGATTTTATCACCTAAGATCATGAGCAATAATAGTTCCATTTAAGCATTTTTCATAAAGTAAAATTTGCATTACATCCTAACTCAATAAAATGTCAATTTCTAATAATTCTCATATCATCATTAATCCATCACATAATCATAATATTTTTCTGAAACAATGTCTCGAAATGAAAGGTCCATAATAAAAACATAATATAGTCCATCATGTGCATCATAAAGTATCATGTATCCAACATCCAAAATGATGAATCCACAACATAAAGCATAAAATCCATTGTGCATCAAAATACAATGTATCACGTGCTAAGTCTATCATAAGAAAAAATAAGGAAAGATATGATGGGGCTTGGGGAGAGGCCTCACATCCTCCCCCCTAGGCATGAAATTCCTCCTGGAGTTCATAAAAAAGATGGGGATACTATGATCTCATCTACGCTGCGTCCTCCCATGAAGATGTAACCTCATCATAGCAATCCCACTGGACTCTAACCTGGTCCAGCTCTCGGCCTTGAAGTCCCAGCGTCTAGCATGCCAAAATGTGGATAGGCTCCAAGGCTAGCTTCACATCTAACTCCACCTGTAAGGCATCCCAATCTATCACGTGAGACTCATCATAAATATATTGATGAGCCTCTTAAAAGGCCATCTTTTCCATGTTTCTCACTTTCTTTTTCAGCAGTTTGCTTACGAAATAGAGACTTTAAACTTATGGTTATATATATATATATTTTATATATGTAAATACATAAGTAGGTAAATGGATGGTAAGAACATGATGTATTTTTCTTGGAACTGATGGATAGAAGTTGCAGGATATAAGTAGTTGCATGCTAATGAATAATCCTATTTCCTATGCTATGTTTATGGGTAGTCTCCTTCCTGTAGCTGAATGCCATGCAAGAGTATCAAATGGAAACTAACACTTCTTTCTTAGTATTAAATGATAAAATATATATGTGTGTCAAAAGTTGTGTATGCTAACCATTTTGTAGGAATCAAGTCATGGCGCATTCAAGAATAGCAGCGTGGTGCTGAAGGAGTCAACGACAACTGTTGCTGTAAAAGTGCCATCATATCAAAGGAATTAAGTAAGTGGTTGAAGAAGGGCATGCCACAAGACTTTCATGGAGGAACAAGTCAATTTTGTTCATGAGTAAACACAGTATGCAGATCTAGAACCACCACATGCTATATTCTAGGGGAACTTGAAGACTTACTCTTGCTGTTCGATATTTTATGTTATAAGCACTTTGTATCCATTAGTGATCCTCATTAATGGAGTGATCCTAGATTTAGGGAGTAGTTAATAGAGTGCATAATTTGAGTTTATCTTCTCCATGAATGAATAGAGTGCATAATTTGAGTTTTAGTCTCTTACCTTGATTGTATTTCTATTCACTCATCCAAGCGTGCCCACTTGGTGCATGAATTGCTTTATTAGATTAGAAGTTATTTCCTTATTCATTAAGAAGTAAATAGAACTTTCTTGTTCTTGCATCCACTCGTAACAGAATTGGTGGACTATTCCTGCAGCATAGGTGAGTAGAGTAACCCCTATTCGTGATTACTATTTTCTTAGAGTAAACTCATTTACTTGAGATAGTATAGATTGCTGAAGCTTAATGTATTTTAATTCCATAGGATTATCCATGAGAATCAAGAAGGTTTGAATCATATACTTTGCAAATACCATTCCAAGTTTACGTCCCTGGTCAATAATTAAATGAGACTAAATAATCTACTTAGCAGCCATTTAGGGTGTCCAATCCTAAAATAGCAGTCCAATGCTATGTGTTTCTAAGACAATTATTTATCCAATCATTTTTGGTGCCACTGCCAGGGATGGTGTTAGTTCAAACTTACTTTGATGTTCATGTTTCCAGTTTTCATAATCTAGAATTTAATTTCAAGCAATCCTTTTATGCATAGAAGAAGAGTGTTATGTATGTGGAGCATAATCAGACTCAGGTTCTTTCGGCGTGGTTTTCCCCCGAGACTTATCTATAGGGGTTTGGGGGCAGCACCCCCAAGCTCGGGGTCAAGGGGCAGAGCCCCTTGCAGGGTCCTGGGGTAGCACCCCAGGCGGGGTAAAGGGGCAGAGCCAACAATGACTTAATAATATTGTAAAGAGTCGACCATCAATTTTTTATTAGTTGGAGTATTTTTTCCCTGATTAGGTTAGGTCAAATATACTTGTGAAAAGGGCTTAGGGTTTCATGATTTTGATGTATGAGGGATTTTCATAGCTTCCTGTGATGGTATTGAGTTGTAGGTTTCAGATTGTAATCACTGGATGATAATAAAGACATTGGACTCACTGTTGGTGGATGTAGCCCATGGATTGGGTGAACCACGTTAAATATCTGTGTCATTGTGTTCACTTCCATGTGTTTATATTTGTATTTTTCTGCTTATTATTCTAACAAAGAGATCCTTGTGGGAAATTCCTTCCTTGTCAATACCAGGCTAAACCATTTGATATTTTCAATCCCGAGCCAGAGGAACCCTGAGTTGATAGTGAAGATGAAGATTCATTTGAAAACCCATTTGTTGACACCCAAAGAGAAATTTCATCACCATCATCCTCTAAAGAATCACTACATTTGCATGTCCTCTTTGATGAGCCTGAATATCAAGACAACCCATTAGCTCTTATCATCTATCAGCCACAACAACCCAGACCTCCTCGAAGGATGGCTCAACCTACCTTTCCCTTCCCAATTCCTCCTTAACAAGGTAACCAAAACCTGAAGAACATTCTAGCCGCTACACTACCAAAATTCTATGGACTTATCACTGAAGATCCAGAGACCTTCCTCTTTGAGTTTGACATCCTCTGTAGGAGCTACGACTACACAACTGATGCCCATAACTTGAAATTGTTCCCATCAACTCTTAAAGAGGCTGCTCTAAGGTGGTTCATGGGCCTCAGAGCTAATGTTGTAGCAAATTGGAATGCCATGAGAAACATGTTTCTTTCCAAATATAAAGAGTACTATAGAGGAAAAGATTTAAAGGGAGATGACATCTTCAAGATGTTACAAAAAGAGGATGAAACCTTGGAGGTCTATGTTTCCAGGTTTATGTTTAACCTGTAGCGCAACACTCAACACCAGTTGAATGAGGAATCATAGAAGCATCTGTTCGTCAAAGGTGTCAATGATGGGAGCATAGAAGCCTTGGAACTTATGGCTAGTGGGGACATCACTTAGAAGAACTGGGCAGATATCAAGACCATATGTCTGAATTACTTGAGCTACAGTAAAAAAAGTGAAGAGTACTAAGGGATCTGCCTCATAAGACAAATAGTTTTTGAGTATTTAAGATAGAGATGTCCAACCTCCCATTTGACTTTAAGTAGGACATTATCAATGATGTGGCCACTTGGTTGGACACCACGCAAGCACGGAGGAAGAAAGAGGATGCAGAAGCTATGCTGGCTGAATTCTGCTCCCACTATAGAGAGAAGAAAAGAAACTGTAAGTACAAAATTGTTGCATCTGTGGACACTACCTCAATGCCCACCAAGTTCAAAGCAATAGATGAGGAGAATGAAGAGGTATTTTACATGGCTCAAAGGAGACCATGGGCTCAGAGATAAGGTATGCCTCAGGACCCCCTGAATAATTTTGGTTATAATAATAATAATAATAATAATAATAATAATAATCAGTGGAAAAATCAAAACCCCCAAAATTCTGGCCCTCAAGGACAACATTGGAATCATAACTAGTCTAACTAGCAGCCACAGAATAACCAAAACTATCAGTAACCATAGGTATAACCAAAAATTCCAACAACAACCTCCATTTAACCCATACTAGCAACAGTTTAACACATACTAGCAGCAGTTTAACCAATACCAACAGCCGCAACAGAATAACCAATGGAAACCGCATGGTAACTGGCAACGACAACCTCAGTGGGGACCCAATTAACCTAATTAGTAGCAAGCTATCATGCCTCCACCTCAATAATAAGCTATTATGTCTCCACATCCTACAACCAATAATAGTCCTCAGAAGCCACAACTGCTTGCGCAAACAAATCCAAATCCTAATAACTAGCAGCAGGCTTATTCACTGCAATGACATCCACCTAAGATCAGGAACCACATTACCTGCATCTAGGGCACCCATAATAACTGATGTTTTTGATTCTGAGGAAGTTCTTAACAATCAAAATACTGTTGCTCCACCTGTTTTACCACCTACTCCAATTGAGAAAATTCCACCTTATCTGTAAAGATTGGCTCAACAATCAGTAACCCCTAAAGAGAATCCTATTGCAACTGATTTGATTGACCAACTGAAGCAAATGATTGTCCAAATACCATTATTAGATGCCCTCAAAGAAATTCCCATTTATAATAAAGCAATCAAGGAAGCCTATATCAAGAACCCTGGTAGGAAAAAGAAAGATCATGATACCGTCCATGTTCTTGGGTAGCTTTAAGATCTTATGCTCAGTAAAGACTTGATGCCTAAATACTTTGATCTAGGAAGTCCTGCTTACCATTCACATTAATGGTATACAAATACAAAATGTCTTGGTTGATTTAGGGGCCTCTATTAATGTAATGACTATGGATGTGTTGTTAAGACTTAGAATCATTGGATTGAGGGAAACACCCACCATTCTCAAATTAGCTGATAATTCCATTGTCAAGCCAGATGGTATGGTAGAGGATATTTTTTTCACACTTGATTCCATGGATTACCCCTCAGATTTCATCATCATGTCCCCCAAAGCCACACTAGGAGGGTATCCATTAATCCTAGGGAGGCCTTGGTTGGCCACAACAGATGCTTGCATTGCATGTCACTCAGGAAAAATGACCATATCTAATGGCATTAATACTAAGAAATTAATGTTGTATTCTCCAGCCAAACCCCAAGCTAAAATTGACCAAGTTGTCTAGCCAGATCTAGGAGATGCTCCCCTCGAAACCAATTTAGTACAGCAGCTTATGGTTATTGGTAGAGATCCATTCATGGCCTCACAAGAGGAAGATGACATACTAGTAGTAATCCTTACAAAATAGTATGGCTCTGAAGAATCCTCTTTTCATATCCCTAACTATTCCCTACAAACCATATTGCCCAAGCAGTCCTCATCTAAGTTTCTTGCAGCACCTGATTATCTCCATACTTTGTTACCCCATGAGATAAAGTCACCTTCATTTGCAAAAGTTCTTATGCTGGATAAAGTCAAAAGAATAGAGATTGCCTTAGGTAATGAATTGAATGTCAATAAGAATTTTACTGAATCTCAAATGTCTAGCCTTCTCCAGCTTTTAAAAGAGAGTCAGCAAGCTTTTGCATCGGACTATACTGACATGAAGGGACTTGACCAAAAAATGTGTACCCATAATATCTATATAAATCCTGAGTCCAAACCTATTAGGCAAGCTCAAAGAAGAATAAACCCTACACTAAGAGATATAGTAAAGGCTAAATTGCAAAAACTCCTCCAAGCTAGCTTTATAGATCCTATTTCTGATAGCCAGTGGGTCTCCCCTCTTGTAATTGTCCCAAAGAAAGGTGGAAAATGATGATTTTGTGTAGACTATAGGGAGCTTAATAAAGCCACCAAGAAAGATCACTTTCCATTGCCCTGTATTGACCAAGTACTTGACAACATTTCTAGTAAGAAGTATTTATCATTCCTGGATGGTTTCAGTGTCTACAACTAGATCCAGATATCACCAGAAGACCAGGGTAAAACAACATTCACCTGTCCATGGGGAACATTTTCTTATTCTGTATTGCCATTTGGATTATGTAATGCACCTGCTACTTTTCAGAGGGTAGTAATAAGTATCTTCTCTAACATTTCTACTGACTGTGTTGAAATATACATGCATGATTTCACTACATATGGAACTACATTCGAAGAGGCTCATGCTAATTTGGGAAAAGTTCTTAAAAGATTTCAGGACTACAACCTCTCACTTAATAGTGAGAAGTGTTATATGATGATGGAGGAGGGAGTTTTCCTAGGGCATTACCTCTCATCATTTGGTATCTAGGTTGATCCTACAAAGATTGCAATCATCATTACACTCCCCACTCCAGCAAAGCAGAAGGATGTCTGAAGTTTTCTTGGTTATGCCGGTTACTACAAGAGATTTATTAAGAACTTTAGCCAACTTTCCACCCCATTGTACAATCTGTTGAAGAAAGAAGCAGAATTTGAATGGACAACTGTGTGAACTATCATTTCAAAAATTGAAAGATGTGCTGACAAAGACCCCTATTCTTAGAGGACCTGACTCGAAGCTGCCCTTTCACATCCACACTGATGCATCTGACTATGCCATTGGCACAGTGCTAGGATAGAAAGAAGGTATAGTTGAGCACGTCATTTATTACATAAGCAAAACTCTGCAAGGTGCTGAACTAAATTATATTGTTACTGAAAAGGAATTACTTGCTGTAATCTATGCAGTGAATAAATTTATACATTACATAACCGGTTATGAAGTATTTGTTTATACTGATCACTCAGCAATCAAATACTTGATGAATAAACCTGCCATCTCTGATAGCTTAGCCCGCTGGTTACTCCTCATGCAGGATTTTGATATAACTATCATTGATAATCCAAGAAAATCTAATGTGGTGGCTAATTTCCTCTCTAGATTACAAGTTCCTGATGATCCTACAACAATCGATGACAGCTTCCTAGATGAGCACCTGTTTTCTATTGCAACTTACAATCTATGGTATGCTGACATCGCCAACTACCTTGCTACAAGAAGAACACCACCTCATTTCTCACCATGTGAACGCTAACTACTGGTTGAGAAAAGCTTCAACTTTTCAAGGATCTCTAGATTTATGTTCTACACAGGTCTTGATCAAGTCACTCATAGATGTGTTCGCAAAGATGAGACCTATGAAATCCTTCAGGATTTTCATGATGAGCCGTGTGGTGGCCATTTTGCAGGAAAAAGGACAACATACAAGGTGTTTACAACTGGTTATTATTGGCCTACCTTACATAAATATGCAACTAAGCATACTAGGCATTGTGACCGATGCCAGAGGATGGGATGCCCAACAAAGTCTGATGAAGTGCCCTTGCATCCTCAGGTGGTGGTGACACCATTTGACAAATGGGGCATCAACTTTGTTGGTCCCATTGAGCCATCTTCCCATGGTAAGTCTTATATCTTAGTATGCACTAACTACACCACAAAATGGGTTGAAGCAAAAAAAATGAGGCATGCAAGGGATGA
This sequence comes from Thuja plicata, assembly GCA_018584345.1. Taxonomy (NCBI): domain Eukaryota; kingdom Viridiplantae; phylum Streptophyta; class Pinopsida; order Cupressales; family Cupressaceae; genus Thuja; species Thuja plicata. The sequence goes on from MU225839.1 coordinate 393,549, forward strand.
TAAGGTAGCAGAGTTTCTCTATGAGTTTATTTTTACTAGGTTTGGTGTGCCTCGAGAAATAGTAATAGATCAAGGGGCACAATTTACCTCTAATCTTATTATTGAATTCATGAATGAGTAGATAGTGAGGCATGGTAAATCTTCACCATACCATCCTTAGGCCAATGGGTAGGTTGAGATCAAAAATTAGGAAATAGAGGCCATTCTGACCAAAATAGTTGTTGTTCACAAAAAGGATTGGGCTACCTGCCTTCTTGAAGCCATTTGGGCTTATTGAACAACTTGGAAAACCACTACTAGTTTTACTCCTTTTGAGTTGGTTTATGGAAAATCTACATCCATGACTATTGAGTTTCACCATAAGACTCTCAGGATGACATTGGAGTTAGATATTATCCTTACAAAGGCATAAGAGGATAGGCTCCTACAACTTAATGGATTGGATGAGTATAGGAAGTCTTCACTTCACAACACAAAAATGATTTAGAAGCAGCGAAAGAAGTGGCATGATAGATTCATCAAGGATAAGAATTTTTCCATTGGTGATTGGGACTTGCTCTATGACTCCCTCTATCAGCATACTCCAAGAAAATTCCAAACACGTTGGTTAGGGCCCTATGAAATAGTCTCATTTTTTGACAATGGTGCAGTTCAACTATTTACCATTAATCCTATACAATTCAAACTACTTGTAAATGGGCATCATATTAAGATATATAACAAGCCTATGAGTCATCAAGACTTCCTATAGTAGTTCCAGCAAAGCATAGAAATCTCCACTCCTGCAGCCGAAGCATCTGGGTCTTCCACCCATATTTCTGCCAAACAGTGATTTTATCACAGATTCTATAATAAACATTTTACTCTCATGACTTTCTTTCTCCGCAATAAAAATCCACCTCACCTCCTCTCTCTACCATGTGTCTGTTCCATCACATTACTCCATCAGTGCATGTAGCATAGTAGAACACTCTTCCTGCAGAAACTCTTAGGTTAGTAATACATCCTTTTGCACCTATATTGTTTTATTCATTTTTTATTTTGAAAAAGTGTTCTTTTCTTTTTCTTATTCTTGTACGCAAAGGCTTGGTGGGACCCATGTCTCACACTTCGTTGGGGGGAGGGGTTATTTAATGCTTGTTTCAAATATTTCCAAATCAATTTTAGCATGCAAAAAGGCAAACTTTATTTATTTCTTGTCTTTTCATAGTGATCGTCGTCATGTGGAATCTTATCTGTCCTTCCGTGATTAAGTCATCATGATTTGAAAGCAATTTAAAGTTAAGGTTCACTTAATAATGAGATTTTTGTGACGTGTTCGATTGGCAGACCTTAACATGTGTGAATGTATTTATGAATACCATTTGAAATAATGCTTATTTTCCTAGAATTAAAAGCTATTATGTACATTTTTTCTCATAAAAAATACCTTGTGTCCGTAAGAAATCCTACATTTTCCAGTTTTCTGTAGCGTCTGTGGAGCTCCTGCAGAGCCATTTTAATCATTTACAATGGGAAAAGATCTTTAGAGGCATGAGCCTACAGATCATCAAATTCTACTTGGGGACCCGACTACCAGTGAAATGTTTCAAAGAAGGGGATGGTTGGATTACTGCTTAAGCCTTAATGGCTTTGATGAAGAAATTGATTTTCAATTTCTAAATACTCTGAACAATGGGTTTGTAGTGGTTAAGGGTCTAAGGATAGAATTCTTAGAGGACATCATGGCAGAAGTTTCAATGTTGCCACAGGAAGGAGAAAAATGGAGTAAGGATATTGAGTTGCGCTCAACCAGGGCACAATTTACCCTACATGGTGACCCATGGTTGGATATTGATAAGAAGCAGGGCACTTCAAGAACATCATTACCCATGGATTTTATGCAGCCGACTACATTCATAATATCCTACTTCACTTGTGAAGGTTGTTACAAGTACCTGCATGGATTGTATTTCAAGATTCTATGCGCCCTCCGCCATGAAAACAAGCCAGTAAACTTACCTAGTTTTCAATTTAATATTGTGAAAAGGCAGGCATCTCTAGTATAGTCAGGAAAAGGTCAATCTATTTCCCATCATTGTTTAATTAAACTATTTGTAGAAAGGGAATTAATTAAACAATCAATTGAGACTTGGAAAGAATTCTTGGCCATAGAAGAAATAGCACCTAGAGTGGTTGGCCCTAGAGGCTAGGGTGTAGGTATAAGGGTTAACAAGACAATGGGGGTTAATAAAGTAATACAGAAAATAGAGCCTGTTCCTGAAGCATCTTCTTCTAGGCCTACCCTATCTAGGAAAAGAGCCTACAATGTTAGTACTCCTGTGTCCAATAAAAAGAAAGGAAAAGTTAGGGAAGCCGATGTCACTCCTGATACTTCACCTTCCGAGGAAACTAGGTCTTCTATCATGAAGGATAATTTTAAAACCATAGAGACAGAGGGTATGACTCCAAAACAACAACCTCCTAATAAAGAGGATGTTGGTAATATAGTTGAGGAACCCTTGCCCTCTCCCAACGAGGCGATGCCAAAAGAACCTCATGTAGCCATTACAAAGGAGCTTTCCTCTAGATGGAAGAAACACAAGGAGCCTCTGATCTCTTTTTAGACCCCTATCAAGAAAAGTGCTAGACTTTCTCCTAGTACTAGTAAGGTAGACAAAACCCCTGATTTAGTTATAAATGTTGAATCCTCTGAATCTACAAAGAACTCCTCTTCAGTGGCAATGGCTCCAAAAAGAATAGATAGTGACACCATATCCCACATTATGAATGATGAAGCTATAACTGACCCACAAGTTGATTACATCCTCATAGACAGTGATAAGGATTCTGAGGAAATAGAGGTATTTTTCGATAACTTTGTTGGGCAAGATACTGATGACAATTTAGAAAACCTACCCCCTAATGAATTCCCTACAGTAGATTAGGACATTTTTGAAGAGGTGTTTGAACAAATGAGTAGAGATGGATTAGACACGCTGGTCAAGGTAGCTAACTCATCCCAGGTGGATGATTCAATAAAAACCCTTATCATATGGAAAGGAAAATCTTACATTGATGAATCCTGCCAAGCAGATGATTTAGTGAAAACTCATGACAAAGGAAAAGGGGCTGCTTCCACTGAAGAGGAAGGAGTAAGAATCCCTCGACCTACATCCAGGTGGATTGATATTCTTCAGAAGGGACCCATGCTACCACTGGATTTACCAGCACCTTTAGCAGTAGGATTAAGGTTATACCAAAATTTTATTTGGGAAAAGGCACAATGGCAACTGGAAACAGAATAATAGAAAAGAATCATTGAGGAGCAGGCTTGTTAACTTGAACAGAAAAAAAATTGGATTGTAGTATTGGAGAGGAGAATTGAGTAGATCACTAAATTGATTCCTGTAGTAATGGCATGTAGGTCACCATCTCCAATTTATGCTTTATTCCTTAAAGAAATTTTTTTTAACTTTCAATTGACTAGGATTGTAGAAGGATTGAATTCTTCTATTGCTAAACCTCACAAATTTTATTACCCATGCCCATCAAAAACCTATTATGTGAATTGTATTTACACAATCTAGCTGTGCCAGACAATAGGGATCAAAATTCACTTCTGTACGTGGGAGATGTTCAGCTGAGGGCAGTGATGTCTTGGATTCAGAATGAGATTAGCAGAGAGCCTCAGGCTCTACCATATAGAGACAGTGAGATAGACACACCCCTCATGATGAGACCTAAAGTTCAGAGTTCTAAGTGAACTTTCCTTGATTGGATCTCAATCACAATGAATCCTAGTGGGTCTCGCAAGGTCCTTCCAGTCAGAGAGTAGGTATACACAGATTGGGAACAACATTCATCACAGGATATTGAGGCTGCAATTGCAGCTTGCAAACAGAGGTCAATATGAATGTCCCATGACTTAAAAATTAGGGAACCTCATTCTCCACAGAATTTAGCTCTTGCCACTCGCCGAGCCCCATGGTTTATAATGTTGGGCCAAACACAACTGCATTATTGGATGCCTTTAAGGTTTCAACCTCCTATCCTCCTGCAGCCTTTACTAGCAGTAAATGAGAGTGTAGAAGATCATGATATGACTCAGGAAAGACAGAGGTGGGAAAGACTTTAGGACAACCATGGATATTTCAACTATGTTGTTGATGAACCAGGTGAAAAGACCACCAGTGACCTGAGGCTTAGGGCCAGGATCTGTAATTTCATGATTGTTGGGGACCAGCAATAGTGCACCTGGGAGGAATGATGAGCCTCTTAAAATGCCATCTTTTCCATGTTTTTTACTTTGTTTTTCAGCAGTTTGCTTATGAAACAAAGACTTTAAACTTATTGTTTTATATGTATATTTTATATATGTAAAGACATAAGTAGGTAAATGGATGGTAAGAACATGATGTATTTTTCTTGGAACTGATGGATAGAAGTTGTAGGATATAAGTAGTTGCATGCTAATGAATAATCCTATTTCCTATGCTATGTTTATGGGTAGTCTCCTTCCTGTAGCTGAATGCCATGCAAGAGTATCAAATGGAAACTAACACTTCTTTCTTAGTAT
>MU225839.1:408196-428392 GCA_018584345.1 Thuja plicata
CCTGAGCCATTCTCTTGGCATATGATTGTCTTAGGAGACTCTCCCAGACTTCCCTCCAAGTTTACCCAAATTTGGCATACTTTCAGGATGGAGATTTTGTTTACTCTTTGGAAAGATAGAAATGTTGGCATTTTTGCTCACAGCTCTATTGATACTAATGTTGCTATGTATAACAAAGCTACTATATGCAATAATGTGATTATGCAGATTCAAGTGAAAGCCAATAAAGTGGCTCTGGAGGTTGCTCACCTGTAGGAGCTGCTCAACCATTGGGGCAATGCTCCCTGTACTGTTGCTCGGGTGCCTCCCGATGCTCTTTCCGCTGAGGGTATGCCTCCCAGAGGCCGCCACCGTGGGCGTATCTCCTCTGCGCGCCGCTCTCACATGCCACCGTCCCAGGCGCCTCACCATCACTCTCTGAGAGGTGGTGGGGATGGTTGGCGGCGCCGCTCGGCCTCTCCGCCTCTGCGGACTTCTGGATGGGGGCCGGCCCCTGCGCAGTCTGCTCCTGCTGGTGCTCGACGTGGCTGGGATTGGCCTCCTGCCACTTCTTCCAAGTTCCCCCGCCTGGCGCTTGCTATCTCCCCACCTAGGGCGGATGACAAAGAAAAAGAAAAAGAAACTGCTGATAATGATGGTTGGTCGCTTCCCGACCCTCCTGTCAATCCCACTAAGAAGTGGGGATCGAATGATCAAGATCCGCCACCTTCTGGAACTGCTCTTGCTGCCTAAATGGCATTTTTTTTTTTTATGAATAGTTTTATGTATCCGGCTTAGCCGTGTGAACTCTGCGGGGTGATTCTTTATCCCCCGGCCCTTTTTTGTGGATATGTAACTTTATTATTTTTTTAATAGAAAGGGACTATTCATCAAAAAAAAAAAAATTGACCACATGGTATTATTTTTAAGTTAATTTGAGGAGTTGTTAAATCTATTTAAATTGGATAATTAATAACCCTTCAATAAAAATTTAAAAGGGGTATATAGAACAAGTTAGCTAATGGAATTAAATTTAGAACTCTCTTAAGGGGGTAAATCTATAAGAATAAATTATTTTGTTATTCTTAAATTTATTTTTTCTACAATTTAGTGGTTCAGATACCTAAAAAAAATACTAAATGGTTAAAGAATTTGTGGCCTGATCAATGTTGATCTCATAATCTAATGGTGGTAGCCATTTTGCTCTTGTTACAATTGGTTTGATTAAGGTGGTGTCGGTATCCATCATGAAACTTATGTCATCCTTATACTGTTCCACTAGTTGTTCAGGTATCCTCATCATTTTCCGCATTTTGTCCTTAGAAGTAGTGAAATATGAATCCATGACTGATGTAAAATTATCCCCGAGTGACTTAATATATTCACTAATTTGTATTGTTACTAGTTAGGTAGTGTCCCAATTGACATTACCGACAGATGGGAAGAAATTATGGAAATAGAAAAATGTACACATGAGGAGTGATCCGAACTTACATGAATTAGACCTTTCTGACCTAATCGTCCTCATGTTCTCCTCTAGTTGCTTCAATAAAACTCAGATAAATCTGGTTGTAGACCTTTCTTCACAATCTTATAGGCAGTGTCAACTGATCTGCATGCAATGCTATTCAGTGTTCTGGCTTGGAATACCTTGTATCCCAGTACACATGCATCGAACTTCATTTCTGAATCAGTGATGGAGTTAACCTTTAAACCTCTGCCATCCCATACTGCACCTGTCATCTTTTCAATCTTGGGGCGAGAAGGATGTTTAAGGGCTTTGGCCTTGTCGGTTAGGGGATAACCAGTTACTGCATGTATTACATCCTCAGTGATTGGTTTTGGTTCATCCAACCACATTTCCCTATCATGTACTTTGTTGAGTACTATCTGAATCCACTTAGTTTTAAACACTTTCAAGAATATTTGTGCATTTGTTAACCCTTTTACCTCTATGTGCTTGTGTTCATCTTTAATGTTTCCATTTGTGCAAAGATTCTTGTAAGCTTCTTCAACTTCAAGATCTCTGATCTCTGCAACTTTACAGTGTATATATGCTCAGACATCCTCGACTAGAAAAAACCTAGGAGGTATACTCGAGAATGCTCCTTGGTCGTCAGGTTGTGAAGCAACCTCTGGGAAAAATATGTACTTGGGTTCTTCACAGGTTGTATTCTTGATTAGATTGATGCACAAGGTTTATGGGTTCAATGAAACTATCTATAACACCAACAAGATCATCCAATGATCTTCATATAGTTTTCAATCTATTAGACCTCCTAGGCCTAACCCCAAGGCTTGCCTCCTAGGTATAGCCTTACTTCCCTTGAAATACCACAACCCTTTCTATTGTATCACTACCATAAATTCCATTAATTTTCACTTCCATAAGTCCCCTTGGTTTTCTTTAATAATCTATGCTTCCCATACAACTTTCTTGAAACTTGCTAACACTTCAAAACAAGCTCTTTTCTACCCCTAGATAGACCCGTACATAGTTAGATGTAACTTTCTAACCAAAATTAAAATGCCCAATCGCTCTAGTGAGAATGAGTACCATTAGGTTCTCACAAACATACTTCAAAATTAGAAGGATCCAACGGTTCATTAAAATGATACAGGCCCCGCACTGGACTGCATTTTAAGGGTCCTAGGATTTTCGGGATAGATTTTATGTTTATGCTTCAAAACCTTCACCAGTCAGCATATCTTTGTAAACCCCATACATTATTGGAAAGAGGACTCAAATAGATTTCCATAACATATACTTATTGGTGTCTTTCTTCACATCAAAAGTCTAAAGCAAACAGATTTTCCCTCTACACAGGCTCAACCAAACTCAGGGATTAGCCTAGGACATCACCATAACTTTGTTTAAAAGCTCTATACATACAAAAACAAAACTATATTACAATTTACAAACTCCATTACCACTTCCCACAATGTATCAAGAATTTTCAACCATGGAAAGTGGTAATAGAGCCCTCTACTTGCATGGCAATGCTGAAAATCAAGATTCTAGACTAGTCGACAGTAATTTGCTTATTAATTTTCAACCAGATTGATTCAAAGCATGAGACCAAGTGAAAATGAAAGGTAATTCAAAGAACTAACAAAATTTCACAGTAAGAAGTCTCAAAATAGCCTTACACAGGCCGTAAAATGCATAAAGACATATGAAAAACTTAGAAAACTAGTTATGACAGCAATCTTTCTGTAGTTTCAATGATTGCTTTCTTCATTAACATCAACCAACCTCATAACAATGTATTCCTTGGCTTATATAAGCCTTACCATGTGTTTCCATGGTAACCAACTCCTCTTATCCTTGCACAATACTAAGTATCCTTGAAGAATGCTAAGTTGTTGTCAACCTAGGGAATGTGGATCAGCACATTAGCATGTTTGGCACATTTTCATACACATGACTCCAACATAAATTATCTAAAACCATCAATGAACTTAAGGGGGACTACATCCACCCTTTACACAAGTCAAACAAGGTCCTAAGAACATTTGGTACATAGTTTCTCAATTAGGCCTATTACAAACAAAATGGACTATGACAAGTCCTTCATTACAAACACATAAACTTACGAGATTAACTAACTCATCTCCACACAACTAAACATAATTAAAATCAAAACTCACTAATTAGACTTAACTATCCACTTATCCTCCATGGTGTCTTAATAGTGAGGGTGCTCTGCACCATACTCCCCTTGGACAAAAAGTCTCAAGTCCCTTGAGTTACTAGGTCTATCAAGTGGTTGCCATGCTTCAAAATATCAGCTTTAGTCATCCATACTACCTCTGATTCAGGTAGGCTAGTCCACTTAACAAGATACTCCTTGTATACACCTTTCCTTGTCTTCTTGAGAACCTTGGAATCAAGAATGCATTCCAATGTGACATGCTGAGGTGTGGGTAAGTCTTTGACCCAATCATAAGTGTCTTCACTTGAAGTTGCTAACCCAAGAGTTTCTTCATCTGCTATACCCTTGAAAGGGTAAAGGTCTCCAACATTAAAAATGGGAGAGATGCCCAATTCTGGAGGCAACTCCACCTCATAGGTATTGTTTCCATACTTGTGCAATATCTTGAGAGGCCCAAGCTTTTTCATCAGCAACTTGTGTGGTGTGCCTTTGGGAAGTCTTTCCTTCCTAAGATATGCTAAGACTAAGTCACCCACCTTGAACTAAATTTCCTTCTTCCCTTGATTAGCCCTTGCTTTTTACTTCTCATTTTGCTGTTTTAAATGTCTCCTTACCTGGTCATGAATAGACTTGATATGTTCTGCAAACACTTCTCCTTGAGCACTTGTTTTTTCTTGAAAAGAAAGGTCTCTAAGCTCTAGAATGCCTCTAGGATGAGCACCATAAACTATTGCAAAAGGGATTTTACCTGTACTCCTATTGGGTGAGTCATTATATGCATACTCTGCTTGCCAAAGAATAAGATCCCATGACTGCCCATGTTGTTTGGTTAAGCACCTTAGAAGATTGCCCAAGCGTCTATTAACTACCTCTATTTGGCCATCTGTTTGAGGATGGTAGGCTGAAGAGAATGATAATTTAGTGCCCAACTTCTTCCAAAGTGTCCTCCAAAAGTGGCCAACAAACTTGCTATCCATGTCACTAACAATGCTGATTGGTAATCCATGAAGTCTAACCACTTCCTTAAAGAATAGACCTGCAACATTGGAGGTATCATTTGTGTTCTTACAAGGAATAAAATGAGACATTTTTCTGAACCTATCCACCACTACATAGACACTATCATAGCCTCTTGGATTCTTAGGCAATCCCAACACAAAATCCATACTCACACATTCCCAAGGTTGTTGTGGAATGGGTAGTGGCTGGTATAGTCCTACATTACTTCATGTTCCCTTAGCTCTTTGACATATGCTACATTACTCTACAAACTTTCTAACTTCAACTTGTACCTTTGGCCAATAATAATATCTTGTCACTTGTTCTAATGTCTTATCAAGCCCAAAATGACCTCCCAAACTGCCTTGATGTTTCTCCCTAATGATGTTCTCCCTCATAGAAATTTGAGGAATGCAAAGCAATGGTCCTTTGAATAATAAACCTTCTTGAAATATATAATCAACATGATCAACTTTGAATCCCTGCAAATATTGCTGACAACTGTTATAGATATCCTTGAAATCTTTGTCTTCTTGGTAAAGTCCCTTGATGTCTTCCATGCCTACACTTTGTAATCTGATTTCTTGGAGCGCCAAAACTCTCCTAATTAATGCATCAGCCACCTTATTGCTAACCCCTTTCTTATGTTTTATTGTAAAGGTAGGCTTGCAATTATTCAACCCATTTAAGATGTCTTTGGTTCAACTTATCCTGCCCATTCAAGAAACTAAGTGCATGGTTATCCGTGAACACAACAAACTCTTTTGGAAGTAAGTAGTGTCTCCAATTTTTGAGAGATTGTACCATGACATATAGTTCCAAGTCATATGTGGAATACTTTTGTTTTGAATCATTCAACTTCTCTGAAAAGAAAGTAACTGGATGGCCTTCTTGACTCAAAACTGCCCCAATAGCTCTTTGGTTGGAATCACACTCAATAGTAAACAACTGATTAAAATTAGGTAGCCTAAGTGTAGGTAGCTCTGCTATTTTAGTTTTCAGCAACTCAAACCCCTTATTAGCCTCTTCTGTCCACTTGAACTTGCATTTCATTCCCCCCTTTATAGTATTAAGAATGGGAGAAAATTAACCTTCTTGTCCTTCGCATTCTTGATTTTGGAGACTTGTGATGTGGTTTCCATATTTATTGAGATTATGGATTTCTCCGTAGATAATTTTTTTTCTTAGTGAGTCTTAGTTAGTCACCATATCTTAGATGTAGTTGCTAGGAATCTCAGAGTAGCCGTGAATGTGCTTGTGAATCTCTCTGCAATCTGGTCACTCTGTTCTTCTCTCTACTCTTTTCTCTTAAACACTTGGTGAATGAATGAGATTTCCATTTCCCTTTTATAGATGATGCCCTAAGTGGTGCAATAAATTCTTTACCTACTTCTCAGTGGTCAAAGATGGAGTCACTCAGGTATCACGCAAACTTATCAACTTGGTGAGTATACACTACTCGAGGTAAGTGTCAACTTAATTGACCTTTCACATGTTGACCAATGGTGCTCAGTATGTAGCGAAGACTTGATTGTCCTTTTACATGATTACCGACGATGTTTGGTTTACACTTAGCAACATGGCTTTTATATGTACACCAATGATTCTCGGTGTGTATTGACCGATGAGATTGGATTCACAAATTCATAACAAGTAATACCATAGTGCATCTCCATTCATGCTAACTTGGCATATTATCAATATATATTAGAACTGATGTAAAATATAGCTTTGTATAGTGCAGTACCATACTTACTTGTTTTTCTCAAGTGGGGGTGGTGGAATCACCTGATCCATTGGATGAGGTGTCACCAATTGCAATGCTTGGTCTAGCATCATCTTTGCTTGAAGCTTTCCTCCACATTTGATTTCTCATTCTCTTGATATCTTCAATAGTGTTCCCATTAGAAAAGTGCTTGACTCTATCACTCGGTCTTTGTAGTCCTTCCTTAGATGACCAACCTTATGACAGTGCAAGCATGCCATTCTGGAGTTAGTCCAATTCCTAGACCTTCATATCCATTTCCTCATGCAGTTTACAGCTATGTGTCCATATCTACCACATGTTGTGCAATTTGTCCATGTGTTATAATCCCAAATATGAGTTACCAATTCTTCTCGGTCGATAAGCATTATCTTGTTCTTTTGGCTTCCATGCTTTCTTTTTCTTTTTCTTGCATTGAAGAGATGTGTGCCCATTCATTTTTCAAGTAGAACAATATTTTTCCATGTAGGATTCCTTCTTTGGTTGTTTCACCTTATATATGCATTCATGTGCTTTGTTTCCATGCTTGTTACAGTTATAACATTTACCTATGAATGTAGAAGTGGATTTAGGAATGCCTTTAGCTTTGTTCCTGCAAACATTTGATGTGTGGCCTAGTTTTCCACAGTGATTGCATGAATGCTTCCTTGATCTTGTATTTGTGTAGACATATTTTTTATCAGCTTGGTTTGATAATTCTCCATGCTCGGTATACCCTAGACTGGTATTGTTGTTGAGTCTTCTTTGTCCATCAAGAAAATCATCCATTCTTTTTGTGCTTTCTTTAGCTTTCTTGAGCATATCATTGTGTTGTTGTTGAATCCTTGCTTCATGCTTTAGTATCTCATTTTCTTCTCTTAGTTCACCAATAGCTTCCAATTTACCTTTGACTTCTATGTTCACTCAGTTTTCCTCATGACCCATAAGAACTATTTGATTGGTAATCTCATGATGATGTTCAGTAAGTCTTTGTATTTTAGTCTCTCTCTCTCTTGTAGCTTCTCAATGATCTTGATCATGTCACCAATAGCTAATGTTATTTCTTATTCATCTTGTCTAGAATTATTCATAATATCAATCATCCTTACCATCTTTGTCTCTTGACCGATTTGCAGTATCTTTACTTGTTCTGTCAGATGTTGATTGATTTCATTTTGACTTGTAATACTTCCTTCAGATGTGTCTTATGTATTGCTAGATGTAGAACCTAATGACTCAAAAAAATCAGGTATCTCTTCTTCATGATAGTTATTTTCATTGCAGCGAGATGCCATAGCTTTTCTTTCATCCAGTAGCTCTCTCATCTTGATTCTTTCTTCTTTGTATTTCTCATAGATGATCTGTATCTATAACTTATGATTCTCAATATTCTTGTCAAGATTATACCTTTCCATTGTATGATCTTTTCTCTCAAGTGATTTAAAATTTTCCTAATAAGAGATCTAGCTCTCATACCAATTTTTGGAATAACAAAATGGTGTGTACTGAGAGGAGAGGGGTGAATCAGTACCCTTAAAACTTTTTATCAATTAACCCTTAGTACATTGTTCCTGTATTATTGACCATTGATGCTTTTCTACCTTATGCATGTAATATCAAAACATAAACTTAATTGCCTATAAAAATTCATAGAAACATTTATGAAATGTAAGTACACATGACACAAGAATTGGTAACACAGAAAACCCCTGTCAGAAGGTAAAAACTACGGTGAGATTAAACCCACAAAGCTTCACTATCTGTAGAATGGAAGGTGTCGGTTAAGGCTACAAGTGTGATCACTTCTGATGATCTTACCCTGTTAGGAGTGACATTTTAGACTAGTTAGGTCTACTCGGTTAAGAGATTTAGCAACACAGTTAAGTGTGCACTCGGTTAAGAGATTTACATAAAGAATGTTTAGTCCACCTTCTTAAAGGATTTCTTCTATTTGCTACAATTATTAGAGAGTAGTAAAAAATACTTGTTGACCTGATAGTATGCAATCTTGAATTGATGAATACATATCCTTTAAGCTCACAATGTATGTTTATCACCTATAGTGATTGATTAATACCTTTGTTCTGCTTGGTAGCCTTGAATCTTGTTCTTCATAACTGAATTCTATTGTTTGTGTCCTTCTGCATGAAACTCTCTGTCTAATCCATAGATGTCTTCTGTGGCTACAATCATCATGTTCTGATTGATTACTACATATATTTATACAATATGTTGACCTATTTAGGTTTCACGCTTTACAATAAAAACTCTATGATCAAAGGTTTACAACTTGACCTTGATCTCCTAGTTTGCATGTTTACAATCAGTTAGACTGATTAAAGCAATTATATATGCTTTACTTGTCCCTCAAGAAATAGTTTTAAAGATAAGCATAAAGTTAAATATAAAACTCAAGTGTTTTATCTAACCTATAACTCAGATCCACATTTCTCAAAAATAAAACTATCTCTCAGTAGACTGGTTCTCGGGTTGCTTTGTAGTCTACGCTCTCAGGTTTCTCTATGAACTTGTTTTATCAGGTTCCTCTGTGCACTGTCTATTGGTTTACTCTGTAAATTGTATTGTTGGTTTACACTATAAAATGTATGTTGGTGATCATTATGCTAATACACTTTCAGTGATCTCTGCACTTGTCTATTTCGGTGACCTATGCACTTGTCTGTTTCAATGACCTCTGTTTGATGTCACTCGGTGATCATGTTACCGACAGTTCAAAAACTGTTTCCTTGTATACTAATGAAAAAATATTATCCTTTAGGATTATCAATCTCATCTACCATAATCTCTCTCTATATTTACCCATGGTTCCTATTTTATACATGAGCTGGAATTTTAATCACCAACCTAAGTTTGGTAATGCAAATTTCTCAATGTATGGTCTACTATTTCGGAGCCTAAATTGTCCACTTTTCCTAGTTTATTCTTTTCCAAGGATTTCTTTTAGGGTTGAAGTTGATTTAGAAGGGTATTCAAAACCCCCATTACCAATTTTTTAGACAATTGAATTATTTTAAACACCTTTTATATCTTTTTTACTTAAGCTCAATAGCTATATACTTAGATTCATGATTACTTTTTCCCTTTTGATTAGAGATTTCTTTGTGGCACATGGTTCTTTTAGGGAATGGAATCACATTCCTCATATATTTAGTTAGATTTGACATGATTTTAGGGTTGATAAAATTCTCTTTATAATTTGGAAAGATATTGTTTCTTATTTTTTCATTAAGTTGTTAACCAAGATGTTTCACTTTTTTCTAAAGCTGTTATATTTTCTACAATGTTTTATAAATCCAGGTGCAAGCCAAGAAGGTTATCTTAGAGGTGGATAACCATTGAGTATCACTTGATCATTAGGGGAATACTACTTGCACCATGAAAAGAGTTCCTCCATCTCCTTCCTCCTCCTAAGGTTACCCTCCTTTTCACATGCACTAGAGAGGTAGAAGTCTCTTAGATTGTGATAATTAAATTGCTCTACCCCTAACTTCTCCTGAGGCTAGCCAAAGAGATTAGATTCACAAGAGCACATCATGGCCTCTTTGGAAATTTTTGGCATTTTCTCCCCCTCATAGTGTTGCACCTACATAGCCCTTTGGAAGTGCTTTTGGGTGGCATGTTGGTGGTGGTCTTGGGTCTTTTATGGTAAACATTTTGAATAGTTTTATTGGCTAGAATTAGCTATTTTTCTAGCTCATAATGAAGATCAAGATAAAGAAAAGGATGATGAGGATTAGAACCTTCTTGGTGTCACTTTATATCCCCCTAGTGTATGAGATGGGTTGGGTGATTATAACCTACCACCTTGTCCTCTTGTTGCTACTCTTTCCATATAATGACTTTCATGTTTATGCTATTCTATCTTAGGGTGTACATCATATGACTCTTAGGATTTTATTTTGTGTCCAACAACATTTTTAAAACTATTTTTACTATAAAATTCTCTTTTGAAGAGAAATTTTGACACCTACTCACATATTTTATAGAATATGCGGAGCTACTTTGCTCAACAAAAAACATAAAATTTAAAAAAGGGAACACAATCTACAAAAATAAAGATCCATTATAAGGTGAAAGTATAAATATGTGCACCACTTTTATAAAGTAATAGACCAACACAAATGAAAACTCTCTACTTTACCACATAAAGTGACCTTTTTTCTTTGAATTTCAAACTTATGTAAAATAATAAAATGTATAATTATTAATGGGGTTTACACTCTTAATCTTTTTTAAAAATTAAAAATTGATTTGATGTGCTTTTCTATAGATTTAGGAGAAACACTTGAATTGCAAAAAAAAAAACTAGGGTTTAGTTAAAGTCAGAAAAGAAATACCAAACAATTTTATTTTTTTCTTGTTTTCTTTCTCAAATAGATAACTTTGGTACACGAAAAAAATAATTTGATGAACATTTTCCTTGTAATAATACTTTAACATCAACCTTTGAGAATATTTTTTTGTTTTTGATCAGTAAGAGGTTGAAGCTAGAGTATGTTGTATTGTGGTAACTGAACAGGAAAGTACTATCCAGGAAAGTGTTTTACCTTTCTAAAGTGACATAAATATTGTATAAATTGGCTTAGGGTTAGGGTTTTATGTTATGTTGTATGTTTTACGACGGTATTGAGTTGTAAGGTATTTGCGCATTGCGATCAAATTGTAATCACTGGATAATTATAAGAGTGGACTTTGTTGTTTGGTGGACGTAGCCCAAGGATTGGGTGAACCCCGTTAAATCTTTGTGTCTTGTGTTCTCTTCTATTTTGGTTTATTATTCTCTTATATTGGTTATATTTCTGCATGTAATTATTATTTTTATCTTGTTAATCCTAATAGAGTATTTATATTATACAAAAATTGATTACATGGATATGCTAGAGACCGAGTAGGACTCAAGGTTCACTCTCAAGAACAAAAGAGATAACTAATAGATCAATAGTGACCCACCCGTGATCAATCTTTAACTAAGATAATAAAAAAAATCAAAAAAGTAAAATTAACCCATTATGGGTTTCTATGCAATATTCCTAATATTTGTTTGGGAGTATCAGGTAGAGAAAACTAGTTAAAAAATATTATTTTCAAATACTAGCAGGAGCCTTCCTCTTATCTCGAGTTGTAGATGAAGTTGAGTGACTTGCCAAATCCACACTTAAGCCTTGACAACCCTCAACCACAGAAAGAGGGAAAGTTTTATTCAGTTAATCTTCTTGTTTGGGTTCAACTTCACTAGATTCCTCACTGCCCAAGTTGTCCATGCACTCATCATACTTGTATCTTCCAAAATCCTTTGTTTGTTTGATTGTATCTTCCAAAATCTCTCCCAAGAATCTAGTAGGGGTGGAGCCCATAATTTTTTTTTAAAAATCCACACTTCTTCAAATAATGAATTTTCTTGTGTTAAATGACTCTTCATCCCAAGCATTGGTAGCCAAGAGACAGGTTTCCTAGAATGGGTGACAATAGCCAAGGGACAAATTTCCTAGCATGTGTTACAAAAAAATAGTAAACATAGAAGGGAATCATTATATTCTTTTCCACATTATGTAGTATTATATCTAGGTTCCCCAAGAAGGCCTTATTGAAAACCCTCATGCATAATTCTTTAGCTACCACCTTAGACTCACCAATAGTAAGAATTGTAGAAAAAAAAAATGGGGATGTTGGTATTGACCCTATACATGGGTTATCATAATGAATTCCCCACCCAAAATCCACCTCACTGCATGATAGACAAGTATATTTTAATGATTGAGCAACTCTAACAAGCACTTGTAGGTCACTAGGCCTAGGAAGGACATTTTTATTTTCTTTTCTAGAAACTTGATAGGATAATCCATGGTGGCCTAGGAGAAAACGGGTAGGAAGCAAGATGAGATATAGGAAACAAAAGAAATTTGTTGTGAAGAATGAATCACCCAAAATGGAAAGAATGTTTATTTATGGGGAAAACTATCTATCCTTTCTTCTCAGGGAGATGGGTCATATTAAAGTTTTCTTATAACAACACGTGGGAAGGGACAATCCATAATCTCAACTTTTTAAGGTGGCCATAGTAGGACAAATCTAAATATATCCTTGCAATTTTATTTTAATTCTCATACACTCCAAGTTTTCAAACCTACCCCCAAAATAGAAACTTGGGGAGTGGGCAAATATATTAATTGACGTGTCCATATTCATATAGATTTTATGACCTCACTATCCAAGTAGGAGTCTAACAGGGATAACCAACTCATTCTAGTTCCCTAGATAATGAATTGAGTGATCACTTTCCACCAAAATATACTGCTAAACCATGAAGAAAGATTAGAATATGCATTATATTGATTACTGATAAACAATCCCATCCATGTCCCAATTGGCCATATCATTTAACTCATTATTAAAATCTCTATAGACATGGTTGATTCTATATAGCCTTCAAAATATTTTAACAATTCCATAACTCTTTCTCCTAGAGTCCTTAATTTCCAATTAGGAGTCAATCCTAGCCTCATTGCACTCACAACCAAAGTGGAGTCACCTTCAATTCCAAGGTTTCTTATTTCCATATCCTTACAAAATAAAAGTCCATGAATGAATGCATTCAAATGTACCATATTATTTGTGTCCTCATCTAAAATAATGACCAATTTTCAAACTATGTGCCTATCTCACATTTGAATGATGCATATTTCCCCTGAGGGGATAGGATTTCCCCTCGAAGCCCCATCAAAATTTATATTGAACCATCCAAAATCTAGTTTTTTCAACCTAGCTTTCTTTTTTCGTAAGGGGAGTCTACTTAGTTCCAATGTGTAATAGAACTCAACCCCATGCCATCTAAATCTCATTTGACCATCCCAATTAGTAAATTTACCATTTTTCTTATTGTTGACACTTATTATGCTATTCATGACCTCCACTATGGAAACCTCAACCTTTTTCTGAAGGAGTCAGTATACCTTTCCTTATATTATAAAAATTCTCCTACTGTGTTCCTTCTAAATCTCCCATAGTAGGAAAGATGGACAAATGGACCAAAAATGGCAAAGAAGGCCCATCTATGGCCTTATTGGTCTAAATTTAAATAAAGTCTTTATTTTATTTTGTAAAGCACTTATACAACCTAGTTTAGAACACAGCCATCTCCAAAACTCAAAGGAGTAGGGGAATCTAAGGAGTAGATGATCCAAACTCTCTTCATTCTTTTTGCAACATATGCCATGAAGTATCCTCAAACACCATCTTCCAAAATCTCTCATCATCTGTTAGTATTTTCTTATGGAGAGCTACCCAAGAGAATACCCCTACATTGGGCACACAATTCTTACCCCAAGAAAACTAAATGGGGATATTACTCATTTCCATGTTCTTCAATCATACAATGATACTATTTCCATATTTGGCATTATACAATCCATTCTTAGAACCATAGAGACGATTGTGTTTATGCCCCTTCTATAAACCACTTTTCTCAGCTTTTAATCATTTTTGCAAGTAATGCACATTCTTCTCTTAGTAGAGGTAGATCCAAGAAATCTTTCCTTCTCCATCCTAGAGAAGGGTCTTCAGTAAATAAAACCACATAGTCTCAAATATTATTTCTCCAATGTTGTTTGAGGAAGGCTTTAATTTTTTTCATCGATAGCTTATTTTCCAAGCTCGAGTATTCCCCTCAAGAATCTCACCAAAACAGGTCAAATTCACCCTCATGTATGTCCCACGATACCTAGTCAGCAATGCCATGTCTACACTTCATCATGAAATTCCATACTCTAGACCCCTTAGGTGGGTTATCCACCTTGAAAATTTCTTTAGGATCATTAGAATTTAGATATTTATCCTAAAGTGTTCTTTCCCATTTTAAATATGTCTCCCTAAGTATTCTCCTAACAAGATTGGTCCCCAATGCAGTATTTTACTAATTTGGATCCCTTAGACTAAGCCCAAAAAATATTTAGGCTTACAAATCTCGTCCCAATAAATAAGGGGAACTCTTTCCTTTTCTGTTAGCCCCTACCAGAAAAATATTTCTCATTTTTTGAACTAATGATGCATTGATTCCAGTAGTAAGAGCATGATATGAAAGAATATAGATAGAAAGGGATGAGATAACTGATTTTAGTATGAAATTTCTTCCTGCACAAGAGATCCACCTTTCCTTCCATGAGTTCATTCTCTTATAAAATTTATCATTTAAAGGATCCCATAGTTTGGAATTTTTTAGTCCTTTCGAGCTATTAGTAGGGCAAAATATGAGCATAGTAATTTTCCTTTTTTGAAATTCAACACAGATAAGATCTCCACCTATTTCCTAGGTAGTGCCATTCGAAAGAAGACCATAATTTTTCATGGTTAATCTCCTAACCTAAAGCTTTGACATATAAGGCTAACACTTTAAAGAATTATTGTGCCCCTTTTCTTTTGGTACCTCAAAAAAGAATAGTATCATTTGTGAACTGTTGATGGGTGACAATGATATTTCCTTCCACTATTATACCTTCTAATAAACCAAAATATCATCTTTCCTTAATAGTTCTCCCTAGTTCTTCTCCCGGGAGGATGAAGAGAAAGACGGATAGGGGATATCCTTACCTTAAACCTCTAGATGCCTCAAAAAAAACTTCTGGGGATCCATTGACTAAGATGAAATACCTAGAACTTGAGATGCATTGAAATATCCAATTAGTCCACTGTTTATCAAAACCAAAGGCTTCCAATACCTTGCAGAGGAAACACTAGTCCACCAAGTCATATGTCTTCTGAATATCTAATTTGATGAGCATATTATCATCTTAGGTGCTCTGGAGAGAATGCATGACTTCTTGAGCAATACCAACTCCGTCCAACATTGACGTGCCAAGGATAAATCCGGTTTGCTCTTTTGAAATGATGCTGGGAAGGAGATGCTTGAGTCTATTTTCCAACAATTTGGTGAGTATCATATATGTTATACAGCAGAGAGATGAGAGCCTAACTCTTGCATTTTTTAGGTTTTATCTTTTTTGGGAATGAGGGCAATGAATGTATTGTTTACCTCTCTGAGAAACTTAACTGAGTTGTAGGTTTTTTTAGTGCCTCAATTAATTCTACCCCAATTATTCCCCAACACTTATGAAAGAAGCTAGCAAGGAAGGCACCAAGGCTCGGGGCTTTGTCAGGGTGGAGTGTTTTGTGTCGCCTCCACCTCATCATAATAAATTATAACATTTAATGCTCTGTTATGATCTTTATTTATAACTCTAGGAATGAATTGTAAAAGCTCAAATTGAGTTGAGAGGCATGAGCCATCCTAATTATTTAACAGATTTTGATAAATCCCCACTATCATGTCCTTGATTTCTTTGGGTCCTCAACTAGAGATCCATCCTCTTTTTCCAGTGATTAAATTCTATTGATCCCTCTCATTTGTTTGGTGACAATATGCAAATACTTGGTATTTCTACCCCCACCCTCCAACTAGTTCTCTCTGGATTTTTGTTTCAAATAAATTTCTTCTTTGGATACAACATCTTCATATTCCACCACTAAATCCTTCTCTCTTAGATAACTGTCCTGATTCATTCCATTTTTTTATTACTTCTTTACTGGATTCCTTTAGTTCCTCCTCAATTTTGTCTTTAGTTTAAAAGATGTTCTTGAATTGTGTCTTATTCCATTTTAACAACATTTTCTTGATAAGCTTAAGGTTTGACATGAAGCAGATTAACTTCAACCCCTCAACCATATCCTCTTTCCATTAAGTGTCAATGAATCTAAAAAAAAATATCCTCTTTAAACCACTAAGTTCTCAAATTTGAAAGGAGTTCTGGTAGGTTAATTCTCATCTCCCCTTATAGAAAGAATGATGGAATAATGATCAAACCCCGAACATGGGAGTATATTATCTTTCAAAACACATTTAAAAGTTGCAAGATCTCCTCCAAAGTACAACCTATCCAATTTTTCTACAATGTTGTTAAAGCCCAATTACATATTGTTCCATGTGAATACATTGTCTCCAAGATTAATCTCAAGAAAATTATTTTTGAATAACCAATCTTCAAAGTCTTTCTAATGTTGCTCGGGTCTAGAAAGACCTCCTCTCTTGTCTTGGCTATCAAGTATAGCATTAAAATATCCTCCAACAATTTTGTGAATTTGGAGATGAGAATTCAAAAAAAAATCTAACTCTACCTAGAGTCCCTTTTTATTCAAGCAGGAAATGGGGCCATAGACATTGACCAAAAGAAAGCTTTGTTTTGTACTAAAGCTATCAAATTTTCCCCAATCCAATGTCTCTAAGCCCCTAGCCTTCCAAAACTCACCAAAGCTAGATTCAAAATAATTGTCAAGCCTCAAACTTTGAAAATCTAACTATATATATACTTTTTTGAAAAAATGAATATATTTTAATTTCTTTAATCAGCCTCATCTTTAATTATAACAACCTACTTGCAATATTTTAAAAAAATATGGTAAAACTAATCAAAATATTAAAAATACATTTTTGGATTGTAAACTTCCAACATTATGAAAAAATGTATTTTTATTTATTTTTAACTATTTAGTAGGTTGAAAGAGTGAGAAACTTTTGTACTTTTACCTTATAAATCTAATTGAATAAGTCTAATATTTTCAGTATTACAATCAAACAAATATTTTATACAAATTTGACATCAATTTACTATCAAATTTTTTGTTGTTCTACATGAATTTAATAAGAAATTACATAGAAAAGTGAGATGATAAAGAAGGATCCTTTCATTTTCTTAAACAATCTTCAATTTTATTTCTTCACTTCAAATATTCACCCAAAAAATGTGTCAAAACAAATTGCTTAAGATTTTGATAAGATTGATGTACATATTGAATATACTTATCTCTACATAAAAATGTAAATAATACATTTACCATCCTCTATTGAAAACCTCTTCTTTATTTGATTTAATTAGAAAAATATTAAATCTGTTATTACGCCTAATCTTCTTTCTTTTTAAATTATTTAAAAGAGCACAAAACATCCTATCTACGTAAAGGAGTTGCTAGTTTCATTAATGAGAAACACCCCAATTCCCATAATTATAAACACAAGTAGATGAATGTTGTCATTTCCACGAATCAACACTTTATCTTCCTAGAACCAACATTGACTTCTAATGATCCATAGATTATAGAAACCATTTTTCTTCCCTGCAAACTTTTTGATTGTTTGTATTTATAGTTGTTCTAATTTCAAGACTTATTTGCTAATTTAATTTCAATGCTGATATTATGAATAAAGTTGTATTGACATTTTCAAGGACTAAAACACTCAAATCTTTCAAGAACAAAAATTAAATCAACATGTAAAAATACCAGAAACTTTTTTCTTCTTCCATACAACATTTTTACCTGTGCACTTTTAATTTCTATTTGTAGAAATTCTAATATGAAATTTTATTTGCTACTATTCCAAATAAACATAAGTTCTTGAAGAGGTGATTGGAAAAGCAATAAAATCAAGCCTCTAATGGACACCACAAAGATTCTTGAAGCTCGTCTATATTTCTGTTTGCAATTTTCCAATGCCACCTAAACCAAACAGCACTCTAACATCCTATTTCACTAAAAAGATATTCAGAAGTTTTTTGGTAGATGCAATAGAGAGAATAATTTGAAGTTAACCCCCAATGTTCCCCACGTATATTGGAGCTCAACTCCATATTTTTGTTTTCAGTTTTCCAATACCTCCTATAACCAGATACAAATGGAAAGGATGATCTATAAACAACCCAGCAATATTTTTTATTGTGTTGTTCATTTGTTAACACCGCTATTTCTTTATGGTATCGTTGAATACTTATAACAGCTTGCTCATGTCTTGCATGGGTATAATATCTGCTCACAAAGTGTGGATGACTGAGAATGCCTCAACGACCTATTTTAATTAACTCACACAATTCGTTAGGTTCATGCGAAGTTTATTTTGTGAGTGAGTATACCTACACAAAAGATTGTCATCCATTTCGACTCATCTAATTCATTGCTTTTGGTTGATTATGAGTATTGGAATGTATTTTGGAAATAATTAGTTATTGTTTATTATTTTGTGAGTGAGTATACCCACACAACGTGTGTGTGATTAAAAGAATGCCATCCATTTCAACTCATCTAATTCATTGCTCTCCAGATTAAAAGAATGTCATCCATTTCAACTCATCTAATTCATTCTTCTCCGTTAGTTATGAGTATTGAAATGTACTTCAGAAATAATTGGTTATTGTTTATTATTTTGTGAGTTAGTATATCCACACAATGTGTGTGTGATTAAAAGAATGTCATCCATTTCAACTCATCTAATTCATTGCTCTCCATTGGTTATGAGTATTGGAATGTACTTTAGAAATAATTGGTTATTGTTTATTTTGTGAGTGAGTATACCCACACAATGTGTGTGTGATTACAAGAATGCCATCCCTTTCAACTCATATAATTCACTGCTCTTCATTAGTTTTGAGTATTGAAATGTACTTCAGAAATAATTGGTTATTGTTTATTATTTTGTTAGTGAGTATACCCACACAATGTGTGTGTGATTAAAAGAATGCCATCCATTTCAACTCATCTAAGTCATTGCTCTCCATTCGTTATGAGTATTGGAATGTACTTGTTTATTATTTTGTCAGTGAGTACACCCACACAATGTATATGTGATTAAAAGAATGTTATCCATTTCAACTCATCTAATTCGTTTCTCTCCATTGATTATGAATATTGGAATGTACTTTTAAAATAATTGGTTATTGTTTATTATTTTGCTTTCCACGGTTTGAGGCATAATGGAGTGAACGTTAATTAAATTTGGAGAGATTTTTTTTTTTTTTTAAAGTGATAAAAATTGAAGATTTTTTTTTTTTTATATTTTGAAGATTTTTCATTAAATATTTGTTTATTTAATAAACAAGACAAATAAAAGATGTTTGTGGGGGAGTTTTCTAGTTGTATGTTGTTTTTTATTTTGTTTTGTGATAGAACTGGTTGTTATAGATTAGAGATTAAAATTAATTGGTAGATAGATTGTAAAGAGTGAAATTATGTTAATGTTGCTGAAAATATTTTCTTCACTCACTTTTAATATATTTTTATTTTTATATATTTGAGATTTTATATTTAAAAAAATCTAGAATTCCACGACTGCTCATAATAACACTAACTCCAAAAATAGTCAATGTTTTTTTAGTAGCTAGCATATAAATCATAGCTACACAACTGCTTAAGACCTTGCTATTCTAAATATAAATTAATTATTCTATTACCTAACATACATTATAGTTAATTTGCATATAGATATTTTTTTAATAATATTTATAATAAATATTATATACCAATGTCATTTTTTACTTAGTTTTAGGCCCATTTTGATAAAAACAACTCAATACCATTACACATTGATAATATTAGGCTCATTCCCCTATGTTATTACTTCCTATGCATACATTCTTCTAGAATAAGTTGGTTTCAATAGTGTTCGAATGTTTCAAATTGATACATCCTATCTATGTACATAATGAGTCTGCTAGTTTAATTGATTAGAAATATCCCGATCTCCATAATTATAAAAGAATATTGTAATTTCCACTATTAAAAAAAATTACAAGTAATTTCATTTATCATGCTACAACCATCATTAACTTCTAAAGCTCCATATATTAGGGCAACATTTTTTGTTCCATTAAAAATTTTGATTGTTTATATTTGTCGGAGTTCTAATTTCAAGACTTAGTTTGTTTCAATGCTTATATTAGAAGTAGATTTGTATTGATTTTTTAAGGGGGGGGGGGGGGGGGG
>MU225839.1:428428-440503 GCA_018584345.1 Thuja plicata
AGAGAGAGAGAGAGAGAGAGAGAGAGAGAGAGAGAGAGAGATGCATATATAGACATATATACATATATATGTATATATACATATATATAAGTATATATATGTAAGTATATACATCTGTGTAGTGTATGCTAAGTTTACAAACATATATTTTTAATTTTGTGAAACCCAATCAAGTTCTCTAGAACTAAAAACATATGCTTTTAGTTCTACATAATGCACATGGGCTACACACACACACACACACACACACACACACACACACACACATATTATATATGTAAGTATATACACCTGCATAGTGTATGCTAGGTTTACAAGCATGTTTTTTTTAATTTCTGCAAAATATGTATGGGTTCTATAGAACTAAACACACGTGCTTTTAGTTCTACATAACTCATATGGGTTATGAAGAACTAGGAAAGCTGATTTGTCTTACAGAATCCAATTGGGTTTTTTTAATAGTTAGGAATCTGATCATGTTATGGTTAGGTAAGAGGTGGAAAATGAGCCTAAGGCTTGGGAGCCTTTCTTCCCTCCATTTCTTTCCCTTTACACGTCTTTTTTTCTTTCAAGTAGATTTCTCAACTTCAATGTCATCAAGTTTACACATCATCAAGTGGGTATCTGTAAAATTGCCACCATAATCTCACATGTCTTCTTAGCTTTCTAACCATATATTTTTTTCTATTTTTGGACAACACTAGCATAGCAAAATTTAATTTTCTTTACCTGTGTCTTCGTAGTTCTTAGAGACATATGTCTACCATTTTATTAATAACTTTTGATCTACTTGACCAAATTCAAAAAAAATTGCATATTAAATTGTTCTACACTTTATTCTATACACTTTAAAGAAAAATCATTTTCGATTATTTTGATGCAAATTATGCCCAGTGCACAAACAAACACTTGATTTTTTAGGATGTGACCACTTCATAAAATCATAAAAAAAACACTCAACAAAAAATTACAAAAAAATAAACAACTTCTAGCTCTCACTCTTACCTATCATTCTACCAAAGGATTTTGCAAAATACAAAATCTAACTATATCTTTTGTGAAGCGCACGAAAGACACTATGTTATTTTTTTCTGAAAAAATCAAGAATAGTTTTTCGTGCACAGCAGGTTTGTCCCTCTTAATCTTGTCCATTTTTTAAAAACTTTACTAGTTTAGAAACTAGAGTCAGAGTACTACAATTATTATTTTTTGCACAACTCCTAATTTTGATTGCATGTTCCTCGAATTTCTCCACGAAGTTCAAGTTTACCTAATTTCATAAAAAAAAGTGGCGACTTATATCCCCCTATTTGTTCACTATCTTGGTGCACTTACTCATGTAAAAGTATTAGATATTGGGGAATTTTTTTCTTCTTCCATACAATATTTTTACAATATTTTTTCTTCTTGAAATAATCTCAACAAATAACTACTGCTCAGAGTTCACTGTTAAACCTTATTCTTACTATTTACCAATTAGCAGTCTTTCATTTACCGAAATGCAGTAAATAACTTAGTGTATACCGATCAATCCAGATTAGTTATGTGTAATGCAAAACACTAAAGTAATGACTCATAAACACATTGACACATATTTTTAACTTGGAAACCCTTTTAAGGAAAAAACCACTTGGGACCGGTAACCCAAAATTTTCACTCTTTTCAAGTGAGCTTGGTGAAGAGCCAACCCTATTAAAGGTTACAAACACACTGTTAGGTGTGACCTTGTTAGAGGATTTAAATAGAATAGTTTGTCACTTGATATCTGACATCTCTATGCTACCTTTTATGACCAAACCCTGTGTAGTTTTTCATGTGGTATTTGGAATCTCATGCTTTCTTCATGAACAAACCTTTTGATACTCCTTAGGATGTATCTCAATATATAAATGATTTTTAAGTCCTGCTTGGTTAAGAGAATTTATGATCCAACGGTTAAATTGAAACAGTAAATGATTTGTTCACATATACAACTATACTTTGCAGATTTTTAGATCTATTGCAAGCTCATAATACCTTTATGATAAATGTATCTTTCAATACCTTTGCTCCACTTCTTTCTTCTTGGTGATGTTTTATTTCTCTGTTGCTCGGTGTCCACAGAATTAGCTCTATTCTTCAGCTTGATTGATCAGATTTGATTGAAGACTTCTTTCTTCATCAGTTTCTCTTCAACATCTTCTTTCTCTATTCATTCCTAATTCACAATGAATTAGCTTGTCTCTTTATAGACATGATTTCACCATTTCTTAGTTCTTGACTTTCTTGTTCTTGGTGTGATCCACAATTCTAGCCAATCTTACTTTAAAGCTTTACTTTAGTTTTATCCTGTAGATTTTTCTTTGACAATTGGAATAAAACAAATTTAAATCTTTCTCTTATCTCTGGCTTTAAATTGTCGATGAAAATAATATTAACAACCAGTTAACTCCTTCTTTATCTCTTTCCAACTAAGTCTTTTGTCATTTCTTAACTTTAGTTCTTTTGTGTGTTTAACTCTTTGTTAGCTTCAGTCAACACTTCAATTCTCCTCTGGTATCTCCGTCGGGGTTGTCTGTTCGTCGGGCATCACTATGAAGTTCTGCTCGTTAGTAATGCTTGTGATTATGCTCGTTGGTAATTCTGTCTTGGGTTTCTTTCTCGGGTATAACTGTGACTTTCTTCTTGGGTTTCTCTGTCCATCGGGGTGCACTACCCATCGATGTTTGTAGTCACTTAGTGAATGCTAATCTTTTATGTATTACTGAAAGCATAACCTTAATATTTTTGGTTCTCTGAAGTCTTTGAAACTATGTATACAACCAATCAGATTATATCAAGTTGACATCAATGACAATACAATACATTGATTTATTTAATGTCTTGCATTAACTTTCTTCATCTTGGTGATCATCAACTTAACATCTTCAAACATTCAATCAGTTATAGTTCATCAATCTCTCCCTTTGGCATTGATGGAAACACACTACATTACCACACTATATTATTACTAATATAATATGAAATATGTCAGTTGTAGTTCATATATCTAACAATCTTATTGTTCTATAACCAATACAATGTCTGGATCTCAGTAAGATCATATAGCTTAGATTTGTTTCTTGCAGAGTGCTTTCTTCAATCTTCAATCCCTTCACTAGATAGATGTAGCAGCTTATGATTTTATCTCTGATGTTTTCTCTCCCTTTGACTGTTCCTCTCCTTGATCATCTATTTTTCCTTTGACAGCAATAAGTCATCTCTCCCTCATGATACTTCTCTCCCTTACAAGTTACATCTTTCTCAAGTCATCCTTAATTCATCTCTCCCTTATGATAGTCATGATGGATATTTCATATGTAATCTCTCCCTTTAGATAATGATAATCTCTCCCTTTGAAAACAATGCCAAAGTAAACATTGATCATGCCAAAGTTATATTCTTTCACCTTTTTATAATATACTCCTTGAATTTCCCTATCCATCAGCAATACATTAACTCTGGTGTTCAATGCAGATATGTACCTTTGTGTCTACTAATGTATCTTTGAATTCCATCCCTTTGCTTACATCAACATGAATGATCTTCTGATTATTTGTAGGCTGATGCAGCCTCCTAGTCAGGTTACTGACCAATAGACAACGGTCAGACCCCTAGTCTCCTTCTCAGGTACTCAAATATGTCTTTAGGCAATGGATTTGTGAATATATCAGCTAATTGTTCCTTTGATTGAACATATACTAGTATCACCTCTTTCTCTTGCACTTTTTCTCTTAAGTAATGATACTTGATTGCAATATGTTTAGTCTTAACATGCATGACTAGATTCTTAGAAATGTTTATTGCACTGGTATTATCAGAATAGATAATCACTGGTTCAAGAATTTTCATATTCATATCTTCCAGTAACTGTTTGATCCATGCAATGTTAGAGAAGTTTGGAGCAACAACCACATATTCTTCTTCTGCACTAAATTGTGAGATGCATCCTTGCTTCTTAGTGATCCATGTGACAAGTCTATCACCCATGAAGAATGCTCCTCTAGTTGTGCTCTTTCGATCATCTAATTTTCCAGTTCAATCAACATCTATATAGAATTGAAGCTCAAATTTGCCTTCTCTTTTATACCATAAGCCATAGTCCTCGATGTTCTTTAGATATCTCAGAATTCTCTTGACAATAGTAAATGTATGATTCTTTGGGATTAGCAGAGAATCTTGCAACTACTCCAACTGCATGTGCTATATCTGCTATAGTATGAACAACATATATTAATTTTTCAATCATTGATCTATACAAGGTCTGATTTACCTCATTTGATTTATCTTCTTTTTTCAGCTTACATCCAGTTGCCATAGGTGTTCCAATTGTCTTGGAATATTCCATCTTGAATATCTTCAATAATTTCTTGTTGTATTTGGATTGTGTGATATATATATGTTTGCATCTTGTTGAAGAATCTGTAGACCAAGAATGAATTTAATCTCCCCAAACATCGACATCTCAAACTCTTTTCTCATTTCATTAGCAAAGGATTTACATAACATATCATTACCCCCAAATATGATATCATCAACAAATATTTCACCAATCAGAATATTACCATCAATATCTTCTTTTAAGTACAGATTGTTATTTTCACTTGTTCTTACAAATTCAATTCTTATGAGATATTCCAGTGAAGTCTTTCATACCAGGCTCTAGGTGCTTGTTTCAATCCATAAAAGGCTTTGTGTAGTCTACATACCATGTTCTTCCTGTCTGGATCAACAAACCCTTTTGGTTGTTCAATGTATACCTGTTCTTCTAGTATTCCATTTAGGAATGCAGATTTGACATCCATCTATTATACTTTTAATCCTTTGAATACAACATAAGAAAGTAAAATTCTTACTCCTCCTAGTCTAGCAATGGGTACAAAGGTTTCTCCATATTCAATACCTTCTTCTTGTGCAAACCCCTTGAATACTAATCTTGCTTTATTCCTTGTGACTTCTCCATTCTCATGTAGCTTATTTCTGAATATCCATTTGGTACCAATGACATTCTTGTCATCTGGTCTTGGTACTAATGTCCATTTTTTGTTCTTCTTAATCTATTCTATTTCTTCATTTATAGCACTGACCCGTTCTTCATTTTTAAGTGTAGTATTAACAGATTTAGGCTCAAAATCATAAATTAAACATCTAGTGTTTAGTGACTTACATCTTGTTCTCATTCCAACCTTCTTGTCTCCTATGATCTAGTTTTGTGGATGATGTCTTCTAAAATACTTGGCAAGTATCGGTTCAGCTCTTTGTTCGTCATTCTAATGATCATCTTGACCTTCATTTTGATCTCCATCGCTTGAAACATCATTTTGAGGATTTTCCTGATTTTTGGTATTTCCAGCTTGATGCTCGAGTGCAAGTTTTTGTTTCTCGGAACATTGTTGCTCAGGTAGAGTGTCAGGTTCTTCAGTGTAAATGAACCTTTTGTAGTCTTTTGGTTCTTTTGTTCTTTCCTCATTATTTTTCTCTACATATTCATCTATTCTGATATTTTCACTTTCAATGATTTTGTTAGAGGACTTGTTAAGACATTCATAAGCCTTTCTCTGGGTGGAATAACCTAGAAAGATACCTTCATCACTTTTGGAGTCAATCTTTCCATTTCTATCATCTTTCAAAATATAACCTTAACTACCAAATATTCTGAAGTAACTTACATTGGGTGTGTAACCATACCATAGCTCATAGGGTGTCTTCTTGGTGTCTTTCTTCAATTGTACTATGTTCAATGTGTAGACAACAGTAATGACAGCTTCCCTCCAGAATGTTTGAGTGATGTTTTTCTCTATCATCAGTGTTCTTGCACAATCAACAATGGATCTGTTTCTTCTTTCAGCAATTCCATTTTCCTGTGGTGTTCTTGGTGCACAAACGTGTCTTTTAATTCCATGCTCATTGCAATAGTCAGTGAATTTATTAGAAACAAATTATCCTCCTCTATCTGATCTTAAGCATTTCAATTCTTTACCACTTTGTTTTTTACCATAGCTTTATACCATTTAAACATCTTGAATGCTTATATTTTTGTTTTAAGAACATAACTGTCATCATTCTAGAATAATCATCAACAAAGTGAATGAAATATCTCTCACCATAGGAACTATGTGTTCTCATGGGTCCACATAGATCAGTATGGACTAATTCTATAATAGCATTAGATGTATGGGGTTTTCTCTTGAAACTAGACTTTGTCATCTTACCTTTTTGACAATTCTTACACTTGATATGCTCGGGCTTTGACATGCTTGGTAAGCCTCTTACTTTCTTTTTATTGCTTATCTTAATCATGTTGTCAAAATTCACATGACATAATCTTTTATGCCACAACCATATGTCTTGTTTTCTATCTATTAAACAAGTAGTGTTTATATAATCAAGATAGAATAGGTTACCTTTTGTCTGTTCACCAGTTCTGATCAACCTTCCTGATTCATTAAAGATCTTTTCCTTCTTATTCTCAAATGCTACTCGGTGACCTATGTTATTCAACTGTGAAACACTCAATAGATTATAATTAAGTCCTTTTACCCAGTATGCATTTTCACATTTGATCAGGTTATTCAACATTATAGTTCCTTTACCTTTAACGGGACAAGGTGTGTCATTACCCATTCTTACTGATCCACCATTATAGTACTCAAAAGTTTCAAACTTTTGTTTATCATCAGTCATGTGGTGAGTGCAGCCACTATCTCTAATCCAGACATCATTCTTACTAACCTTAGATATGAGTGTAGTCTCTACATACCTTTCTTCTTCTTCTGAATCATCCTTCATGGCTACAAATACCTTCTCAATGTCTTCATCAGATTCGGTGTCAGTATCCCCATCTATGTTCTCAGCTAGGTAACAAGCTTTCTTTTCTTTGTCCTTTTAGTCTCAGGTATCTCTTCTGTCAGATTGTTGGTTGCTTTGGTAATCTCTATTGTCACTTCTATCAAAATTCTTTTCATATGATTTTTCATTACTTCTATCATCTTTTCTTATGTTAGGACATCTAGCAGCAAAGTGTCCAATCTGTTTGCAATTGAAAAATACAAGTGGTAATTTACCTTTGTATCTACCTTTGCTTCTCTGCAATCTTCTAGCCATTAGTGATTCAATCTCATCAAGATCTTGGTCATCACTATCACTTTCACTATCATTTCTAATAGTTTGTTTATGACTTGACTTACTTATTTTCAAAGAAGATTTGAATGCAGACTCAATAGACGGTAAGACACTGTTATCAAAGTTATTCATCTCAAATGAAATCAGTCTACCAACCAAACTATCTAGAGTGACATTATTTTGTTCTACTGCTCTCATTTCTTGTATAGAAGATACTTTAATAGCATGTACAAGCAGTAAGGTTCTTAGGATTTTACTTACCACTATTTCTTCTTCAAGTATGCCTCCAACTCCTCAGATAACATTGACTACCTCTTTTATTTTGCAGCTGTACTTAGCAATATTTTCTCCTTCTCTCATTCCTAGGTCATCAAATTTACCTCTTAGGCTTTCTGCCTTAGCTCTTAGTATATTAGCATGTCCTCCATGTACCAGCTTCAATTTATCCCACATTTTCTTTACAGAGGTGCAAGTTTTGAGATCTTCAAATTCATCATCGAAGAGTGAGGAAGCAAGTTCTATCATCATAGAATTATGCTCATAATTTTCTCTTAATTTCTCAAGTGTGTGAGGTCCTGCAGGCAACACATATTCAATATCTAATTATTGAGTAACATCATTTCCAATACCTGATAGGTGGATTCTTATCTTGCTTCTCCATGATGCAAATTTGTCCTTGTTCAACTTGGGCACATCTCATTTTCCCATCTTGTGATGTTTTTCTTAGGTCTTGAAACCTTCCTTCTAAGCACACAAGCTCTGATACCAATTTTTAGAATAATTGAGAGGGGGGTGATTCAGTTGCCTCAAAAATATTCCAATAAATTAACCCAAATTTTTTTTACCACAATTAGAAGACTCTAGTTATCTTCAGCCCTACAAGATGAATTCCTTGAGATAATCTCATATAATAACTACTGCTTGGAGTTCACTATTAAACCTTATTCTTACTGTTTATCGATTAGCAGTCTTTCATTTACCGAAATGCAGTAAATAACTTAGTCTATACCGATCAATCCAAATTAGTTATGTGTAATGCAAAACACTAAAGTAATGACTCGTAAAAACATTGGCACATAGATTTTTAACATGGAAACCTTGTTAAGGGAAAAACCACTTGGGATCGATAACCCAAAATTTTCACTCTTCTGAAGTGATCTCAGTGAAGAGACAACCTTGCTAAAGGTTACAAACACACTATTAGGTGTGACATTGTTAGAGGATTTAAATAGAATAGTTTGTCACTTGATATCATACATCTCTATGCTACCTTTTATGACCAAACCCTGTGTAGTTTTTCATGTGGTATCTAGCATCTCATGCTATCTTCATGACCAAACCTTTTGATACTCCTTAGGATGTATCTCAATATATAAAGGATTTTTAAGTTCTACTTGGTTAAGAGACTTTCTGATCCAATGGTTAAATTGAAATAGTATATGATTTGTTCACATATACAACTATACTTTGCAGATTTTCATATCTATTTTAAGCTCATAATAGGTCTTTCTGATCAATGTATATTTTCAATACCTTTTCTCCACTTCTTTCTACTCGGTGATTTTGTGCTTCTCTGTTGTTCGGTGTCCACAAAATTAGCTCTATTCTTCAACTTGACTGATCAAATATGATTGAAGACTTCTTTCTTCATCAGTTTCTCTTCAGTTTCTTCCTTCTTTGTTCACCCCTGATTCACAATGAATTAGCTTGTCTCTTTATAGACATGATTTCACCATTTCTTAGTTCTTGACTTTCTTTTTCTTGGCATGATCCATAATTCTAGCCAATCTTTCTTTAAAGCTTTACTTTAGTTTTATCCCATAGATTTCTCTTTGACAACTGGAATAAAACAAATTTACATCTTTCTCTTATCTTTGGCTTTAACTTGTCGATGAAAACAATATTAAAAACCAATTAACTCCTTCTTTAGCTCTTGCAAGCTAAGTCTTTTGTCGCTTCTGAACTTCAATTCTTTTAGGTGTTTAACTCTTTGTTAGCTTCGGTCAACACTTCAGTTCTTTTCGGGTATCTATGTCGGGGTTGTCTTTCCTTCAGGCATCACTATGAAGTTCTTCTCATTGGTAATGCTTGTGATTATGCTCATCGGTAATGCTTGCTCAGATATCACTATGACTTTCTTCTTAGGTTTCTCTGTCCTTCGAGGTGTACTACCCGTCGATGTTAGTTAGTCACTTAGTAAATACTGATCTTTTATGCATTACTAAAAGCATAACCTTAATATTTCTTGTTCTCTAAAGTCTTTGACACTATGTATATAACCAATCAAATTATATCAAGTTGACATCAATGACAATACAATACATTAACTGATTTAATGTCTTACATTAACTTTCTACAGCTTGGTGATCATCAACTTAACATCTTCAAACATTCAATCAATTATCGTTCATCATTGTCGAATACTTATAATAGCTTGTTCATGTCTTGCATGAGTAGAATATCTTCTCACAAAGTGTGGATGATTGAGAATGCCTCAATGACCTATTTAATTAACTCATCCAATTCATTGTGTTCATGTGAATTTTATTTTGTGAGTGAGCATACCCACACAATGTGTGAGTGAGTAAAAGAATGTCATCCATTTCAACTCATCTAATTTATTTATTTCCATTGTTTATGAGTATTAGAATATACTTTGGGAATAATTAGTTATTTTTTATTATTTTTCTTTCCATAGTTTGGGGCATTGTGGAGTGAACAATTATAAGATTTTGAGAGAAATTAACTTAATTTTTTTAAAGTGATAGTTTGAAGATTGAAATTAATTGGTAGATAGATAGTAGGAAGTGAAATTATGTTAATATTGCTGAAAATATTTTCTTCACTCACTTTTCATATATATTAATTTTAATATATTTTAGTTTTTATATTACAATTCTAGAATTCCACAACTACTTATAATAACACTAACTCTAAAAATAGTCAATGTTTTTGAGTAGCTAGCATATAAATCATAGCACCAATTAATTGAGACCTTGCTACTATAAAAAGAAATTAACTATTCTATTACCTAACATACATTATAGTTAATTTGCATATAGATATTTTTTTAATAATATTGTGTATTAAATATTATATACCAGTGACATTTCTCACTTAGTTTTAGGTCCATTTTGATTAAATAACTCAATACCATTGTACACATTGATAAATTCAGGCCCATTATCCTATATTATTGCTTGCTATGCATACATTATTCTAGAATAAGTTGGCTTCAATATTGTCTAATGTTTTAAATGTTGAATAGGTCAAATAACTGAGAGGCCGGGGGGTGAATCAGTTATTCCCACACACTTGAAAAAACATTTCTCTATTAACCATCAAACACCAACAATGACAACTTTGAATTTATCGATTAAGCACATAAAATATCCATAGAAAATGTAAAATTGTAAAAAAAGGAACACTGACACAAAGAACACCAAGATTTATGTGGAAAACTCAAACTTGGAAAAACCACGGAGAAGCTAATTCTCATGAAATGTAAACACCATTTAAGGTGACACCAGTTAAGGTGATTTGTAAAAAGGCTCACTACCAGTTGTGCTCACTATAGGTAAGGCTCATTGTCAGTTAGAATAACTACCCTTAAATATGAAAATCTCACTGCCAATACAACGAGGCCCAATGCCAAAGTATTTGAAACAAAATTGAATCCACCACTAAGATTACTATCACCAACAATCTGCAACGTACATGGTCAACAACACGTAGATCTCCAGAAATAGATTTGCAATCATTTTGCATGAAATAAAAACATAATCTACATGAGAAACAAGAATCCTCACCCTTCTTATAATGCTTGATGTCATCAACCATGTCGGCCAGACATAATTTGAAATAGGTCACACCAAGACATTCACACGGTGATAAGAAATGAAATGTGGGCCACCTTGACCAATACAACTTTTCTTGCACATGCCAACACACAACACCATGTACAGAGCCATCGTTTCCAATAGACATGATGAACATGTAACATAATAATGACTGAGACTGAAACACAAATTAACACACTCTAGATAGGATCGACCCAAACAACTGATCCACCAAATCTTGCACACAACGTAGAACAACGGACAAAAGAGGAAACTTTCAGTGAACACTTCTATTGAGACACACATCAGGTATGAGTACAACAATTGATACAACCAGAACATAAAAACACATAGGATATGTTGACATCAATGACAACCATTAATGAAAACATCATTAATAGCATCAACTTCACATTTCAACATTAAATTGATAGAATCTACTGCCTAAAAATAACATCATGCTATACCATTAGATAATGATGAGATGCAACTTAAAAATGCACTTAAATGATGAATACCTTTGAAAATTATGGTGATGTGTGGTAAACATTTATTTTGAATACTTGGCAATGGATCTATCATTAACACGTGCAATAAAGATTGTTTAAAAAATTAGTATAATTGAAAATACACAACCATTGAATCATATTATTAGAGTAATCGATAATATGTCTAGATCTTGTATAAGTGTTTATATTATTCCAAATCTGATTCAACTACTTAAATAGATTTCTTATTCAATTTGATTCCCATAAATTAACTTAAAACATCAATCTTAGTTATCCATGATTCAATGATATGAAATTCATGGCATCCACTTTGCATACATGTAAAGAAAAATGTAGAAGGAAATATGTGACATATCAATATACCACCAAATAAAGGATAAATACAAACCAATTGGTACATTTAATAGTGGAATTGCACATCAATACCATTTAGACTATAACTATAATACTTTACATGATGATGATTAAAAACCATTAAATTTGATGCTTGGTGGTGCTGGTGAATATCGTGATGATCCTCAAGCTTGTGACTTTCCATCTCTTTAGATGGATCCATCCATTTATGGGTGCTATTTAACAACCAAATC
>MU225839.1:454902-468168 GCA_018584345.1 Thuja plicata
GAGCACTTAGTGGTCATTTTGGAGTCAGTAAGACTCAAGAGCTAGTCACTAGGTTCTATTTTTGGCCTAGAATGAATAGAGATGTTAGACAGTATGTTGAGAGATGTGTAGTGTGTCAAAAAGAAAAGGGTACATCTTCAAATGTAGGTCTTTATCAGCCACTTCCAATACCAACTAGACCATGGGAATGCATAAGCATGGATTTTGTAGTTGGTTTGCCAAGAACAAGGCAGGAATATGATAGTATTTATGTTGTTATAGACAAATTTAGCAAGATGGCACATTTTATACCTTGTAAGATGATTCATGATGATTGTAACATTGCATAGTTGTTTTTTAGTGGAGTGGTGAGGATACATGGACTCCCACTTAGTATTGTTTCAGACAGGGACAACAAACTCATGAGCAATTTTTGGAAGACCTTATAGAAAAAGTTAGGCGCTAACTTGTCTTTTGGATCTGCATATCACCCACAGACATATGTCCAAACAGAGGTGGTCAATAGGAGTCTTGGTAACTTACTGAGAAGTCTCACAAAGGAGTATGGTCAAGCATGGGACCAGCTCATTGGTCAAGCTGAATATGCATGCAATGATACAGTGAACAGATCAACTGGTAAGAGTCCTTTTGAAATTGTTTATGGATTTCACCCAAGAGGGATTTTTGAGCTTAGATAATTGAAGGAAGGAATGCATCGTAGTGGATATGCTGAGGAATTTTCTCATTCAATGAGGGAAGTACATGAAAGTGTGAGAAAGAATTTTATGGAAAATGTTGAAAAAGTGAAGCAAAAGGTGGATGCAACAAAGAGGGATGTTTAGTTTCAGATTGGAGACTTTGTGATGGTACACCTGAATAAACATAGGCTGCAAAAATGTGTTCCTCACAAACTACAGATGAAGAGGCTAGGTCCATGTAAGATACTTGAAAAGTATGGAAACAATGCATACAAGGTGGAGCTTCCTAAAGACATTGGGTTGTCACCGGCTTTCAACATTGCAGATTTGATAGCATACAAAGGACCAATTCAAGATGTTGATTAGAACCTTCAAGAGGTAATATAAGAGGTAAAAGATCTGAAATAAACCCCTACTCCATCTATGAAAGCTAAAAAGATACTAGACTCAAGGGTCAACAAGACGGCTAGGAACAAAGACTACATGGAGCACCTTGTCAAATGACATGAAAAAGAAGATGTTGATGCTACTTGGATCAAAGAAATAGACTTCAAGAGGTTGGGCATTGATCCAAACATGCTCAATCCAAGGATGGATTAACCCTTCTTTTGTCTAGGGGGAGTATGGTGCAGGAGCACACCTAACTCAAAACCCCTAGATCCTTATTTCTAGAATGTACTGACTCTAAACAAGTCAGGAGTGTGCGTGTGGACCTTAGAAGGTCATTTTGGTTTATTTCCTTAAGATGGATATGACTAGGTCAATCCATGTCTAGATAGGTTTCTTAGTTGGTTTCCTTTAGTTGTGTGTGTGTGTGAGGTAGTTGGTAAGCCTCTGAAAATCCAACCAAGGCATCGGGAACCTTGGATAAGCTTTTTGGTATCACTGGCACTCAACCTACACTGGTGTCGAGTAGCTCGGCCTACATTGCTGAGTAGTTTGGCCTACATTACCTAGTAGCTCGGCTAATACTGCAACTTAGCTAACTCGAAAGCTCAGCTAACACTGTCGACCAGCTAACACTGTAGCTTGGCTAACACTGCCGATTGGCTAACACTATAGCTTAGCCAACATTATTGTTGCTCGACAATATTCAGTCGTAACGGCCCATGAAAAGTGGATCTTGTCTTTTATGGAAAGTATGGTTAGTGTAAGGGTTTGTGAAGAGATTCTTACGAATAAGTGGACTGTTAGGGTTGTTTCCTATGAGAGGATGGTTACTAATGACATCCAAAAGCATTCATTTTAGAGATCTAGAGAGTAGAGATTGTAGAAGAAGAGAAGCTATAGAAAAGTTAGAGATTTGCAGATTATTGTACCATTTTGTTTTGTTTTCCAGGAATGAGAAGTTGTAGACTATTTTTTTAGTGGATATCAAGCTTATTTGTGGTTTCTTGTGCATGCAAGTAGATTAGTTAATTTATTTTTTGTTTTTCAAGTTCTTAGTTCTTCACCCATTCTGGGTTGTAAGCAGTAATGGCCCCTCGAGATTCCTGAATCCATGGTGAGAATCATGTGTTGGGATGAAACTTGAGAGGAGCCCTTGTATATAGTTTCCTTTTTTCCTTTCTGTAGGAGAAGCAATAGCAACAATCCTGGAGATCTTACCCTAGGCAAGCTTGGTAATAGTCCGGCTAGGGAAGAGAATGAGAACAATGTTTTGAAAACATTGGTTAAATGAATCTATTTGTGTAGGTTCAGCAAGAAGAAGAAGAAAATAATTTTGATGGGGACTGAGTCTTGAAGAGGAGGTAAAGTTGAGAGTGACTTACCTCAGTGTTATGGTTGTGGATACCCTAAGAGATCTAGGAGAAAGATCTTAGAATAGAGCCAAGCTGGTTCTGTACCAGCAACAAGACTTCTATCCACATCAGAAAGTGTAAGTGGGGTAAGGTTATTTTGATTGTCAATAAGCTCAACAGTGTAAGTAGTAACTTGATCTTGCTTAGGAGAAGACTTAAGATAGGGTGGAATGAATGAGAAAGGGTGTAAGGGATCAAAAGAACCGTGACGTGGATAAGAGACATCATGAAAAGGATTGGATGACATGGAGTTTTCTTGATCTTGATCTTTCTTTATGTTCTTTTCTTTATCATTTTGAGAGTCCTCTTGATATGGAGCCACTTCTAAGGACAAGGAAGCATGTTGGAATTGTATGGGACACTTGGGAAGAGATGGGGAAGGATTAGCTGAAGTAGGCATTATAGCATATAAAGTCTTAGGCTCTTTAGGTTTAGCATGATTGAAAGTATTTGCAGCCAAGTGAAGGTTAGTTTGATTTTTTTTAAGATGTAGCCCTTGAGAATAACTATAGGGAACTGCATGGAAAGCATTAGGACTTCTATCAGATGGAGGATTTGTGGAAGATTTGGAAACTTTAGGAGATGTATGAGTATTAGAGGAAGTAGAGGATGGAAGGGAATCATTACAAAACAACAGTTCATCATTAACATGATCTTGCTTGAGAGTGCAATCTTTATTTTCAGCATGAGAATACTTAGAGGAGAAGCTATTATGATATTTCTGTTCAAAACCAGCGCGGTGAAATTTCTCTTCCTCAATAGAAGCATCAAAGAGGTATTGTTCACAAAACTCATCAAAGTCTCTTTCAAAATCAGAATCATATGGATCACCATCATAATCTCTCAAATGGGAACACCCATTACCAGTAAGAACAA
Organism: Thuja plicata; assembly: GCA_018584345.1. Classification (NCBI taxonomy): domain Eukaryota; kingdom Viridiplantae; phylum Streptophyta; class Pinopsida; order Cupressales; family Cupressaceae; genus Thuja; species Thuja plicata. The sequence goes on from MU225839.1 coordinate 458,258, forward strand.
GCACACGATGAGGAGGACTCTTAGGAATAGAGGTGTCATAGGTATCACTACATTGTCCATCATCATAGTAATAATAGTCATCATGGTCATCAAAGATGGGCGTGTCACTCTTCATGGAAGAGGTATCACAAGGATCATCACGTTGCTCATTATGGTATTCATTTTGAAGAGAAGTATGACTCTTGGGAGAGGTAGAAGACGAACAAGATCATGAAGAAGAGGAAAGTGAAGACCTAGCAGAAGAAGAAGACTTAGATGATGAGGAATGATGAGAAGACTTAGAAGATGAAAGATGTTTGGAAGAAGGATATCGTAACATGATCGTGTACATGATTCTGGCAAAGATGTCTGATTCATTCAATTTTCATCTTATTTTTGCTATGGATTCATCACTCATGTAACATCTAGAAGGATCATTGGAGGAACAATTTTTCATTAATTGATCAATGAGTTTGAGATCATCTATTATCAAGAGACATTCCTTAAGAAGATAGTGGAAATCCATGGTTCTAGAAGAGGAGGAATCAAGAAGAGATGAAAATAGAAGAAGATAGACTAGATAATAAGACGGAAAGAAACAAGAATATGTGAAGATCTTAGGAAGAAGAGGAAGAAGCGTGAAGGAAGAAGAGAAAGGATGGAAATGGGAGACTAGGAAGACATGAGAGATGTGAAAGAAAGAAGACCAAGAGTCATTTTGTGCAAATTAATACCATTTACATTCATTTTTATGTTGAGCAACATGTCATAGCACATTTTGGGAAAATCCATTGAAGTTTTCATAACTCGGGAACTCAGACTTGGCAAGTTGGCAGACAATTGCAGATAGCTCACTGGCAGATAGTTTTGTGTGATGAAATGCTTTCTCGCGCGAGGATTAGCATAGGACCACATAAAAAATGCACAGAAACATGAGGAAAGACCAGACTGGTGTGACAGGATAACAGAAAATTGGCAAGATATCGTGCGAGGATTCTCATATAGCCACGCAAGAAAACGCAGCGAATGGCGTGAAGAAATAGTTTTCTTGCATGAGGAAAGGACACAGAACTTAGTTTTTGATTGTTTTAATTGACCAACTAGATGCATTAATGGATTTTATCATGAATTAGGCACGCAAAACAACAATCAAGGAGTTCAAGAAATCAATGTATTCAAACAATGAGCAAGGGACAAAGCAACCTTGCACATGAAAATACATAGTGTCATAGTATTTCTACTCCATAAAAATGCTACTTGTGTATGTTCTCAAAAATGTTTTCCAACCATGCACATACTCCTAGAGAATAAAAAGTTGGTTGCACTATGGTTCGTAGTAATCGCTTGACGCTACATCTTTTGAAATCTCAAGTGGGTGAAATCTAATCTTGGCACACCGAGGTTTTGTCACAGTCTGAGAATTTAATCAATCAGGAGCTACTGAGGAGATCTGACAACCCACAAGAAACTACACCCATGGAGATTTCTTCCACAAGGACATTTATATAGCGATTGTTGCTACCATGGAGAAAATGGCTATTACCGCTTGAGGTTCCATCCATGTGGAATTTCCACTATGGTTAACCCTCTCTAAAAAGAAAGACTCACAATATGAACTGTTAGAGTAATAGTCCTTTGAGTTATTAATTAAATCATTTTGATCTAATTACTAACTCACCTATTCACTCTAGTTTTCTTTAGCTAACCTTAGGGTTTCCCTTTTAGGGTTTCGTGATTCCTTTATAAGGATTCACCTCTTTTGTTTTAGACATAGAGTTTTTGATCATCACATTGTAATCTAGAAACATATCATTAATATATTGTTTTCTTGAGCACATGATGTCTCCTCTAGCTTTTTGGCCTCCATAGCTTCTTCTGTCTTCTGTCTTTGTTTCTTCCATGTGACAGGTTTGCATGTAGGTGTTCTTGGGAGAATAGGGCTTTTCCTATTTCTAAAATGGTATTAGAGCTCGCTTGCTGCTTGTTGTTCATGTTTCATTGAAGCATGCCAGAAATAGGAAGTTTGTTAAGGGTTTTAGAGTTTTTTGTGGTGATTTAGGGGCAGGCTTTGGTTATGGTCACTTTGGGCTCAAATGGACATCTCCATTGAGCTCAAAGCACCCCAAAACCCCAAAAACCACATAAAATTTGTCGATTTTGGATATCTGGACTGTGGAGGAAAAAAATTTGGTTTCCAGTATCGTACGGCACAGAAATCGAGACAAAAATTAAAAAAATATTATTTTTCAATGTTTTTTGGTTTAAATTTTAATGCGGGCTGTGTAATTTTAATACGCGCCGCCGCGCCACTGCTCCGGGCTCCTCCGGCAGTGGCTCCACCGGTGCCTGTGGCCTGCTTCGCCCACCGCACGGCCCCCGCCACCCTGCGCCCCACCGCCACTAGCACCCTCTGCTCCGAGTCCTCCACCGCCCAGCTTCCCTACCTTCGCACCACTTGGACCCCGCCCGGTGGTTTTTTGTTGGCCCCCATGGGCTTTATCGCCAGCGACCGATCATATGGTGACCAAGGGCTCCAGCTTCAGCCCCTACGTGCGCCATGCACCCAGAGGCCCAATTTTTGTAGCCCTAGGGGCTTAAAACCTAGCCTTTTAGAGCATATTTGGGCCCTTATCACTGTTTTCGCTCTATCTGGAGCATACAAAGGCCTTTTTTGAACTTCGTTATACCATCGGAAAGCTCTTTCTGAGATCTTTCCAATTATGGTGATTAGGATTTTTATCTCTACTATTTTGATAGCATTTTTTTCTGTCAAAGTCTGATGTCTATTTTTTTCCTTTCGAGAGCTATATCTGGCTCATCCGGACTCCATTTTTGGCAAACCAGATATCGTCGGAAAGCTGGTTCAGTGAACTTTTTAGTTGTAGGGGTATTTTTTCTAGATTTTACTATAGGTTCTCTCTCCTCTGATTTTGGCATCTTTCACACTCTGGCAGATTACTTTGGTTTTACAAGTCCTGGGATCTCTTCTTCTAATCTTCTGGCTCACTCTTCTTTCTGACTTCTGAGCTTGTATGCTTCTCTTTTGTAGCATTTTTTTTCTATAAATGCACTGAGATAAAGTGCCTACTTCTACTTATCTAGGATCTTGTACACCTTGTGTGTTTTTTATACTTGCACTCAGTTATAAAGTGCCATGGGGGGTTCTGATGTTTGGCCATATTTTGCACATCCACCTTTGTCAAGTGAGTGTACCTTCCATGACATTAACCCATGTTGTGTGTCAGTGACACCACCCTTTACCATGTGCTTGTACTTTTGTCGCACTATTGGTGTTCCTGATTCTTCTTCTGCAGTTGTTTCTGGCATTGCATTTCAGTGTTCCTGTCACCTCTCCCTATTCAGCATTATGGGGGGGTTCACTTGTTGGTTCTATTTCTTCCTTGGTTCGATTGATCATCTCTTCAGACATTGTCTTCTCTACCCGGTCATGCACTTCAGTGGGGATTCTGGCAATTTCTTCTGACAGAGTTTACAGCTTCATGCTTCAGAGATGCTTCTTGCTCTTTCTTTTTCCTTTCTTTGGGACTTTCCCTAGATTGAAGGCTCAGTTTCCTTCATCTAGTTTATTTCTTGTACTTGGGTACCTGATCAAGCCTTGTTGCCAGGACCCATCTTTCCTGCTTTCTGCAGTAGTTTCCTAGGTTTTGCTTCTCCCTAAGCTTATCTTAAGGGGGGTGTTAGAGTAATAGTCCTTTGAGTTATTAATTAAATCATTTTGATCTAATTACTAACTCACCTATTCACTCTAGTTTTCTTTAGCTAACCTTAGGGTTTCCCTTTTAGGGTTTTATGATTCCTTTATAAGGATTCACCTCTTTTGTTTTAGACATAGAGTTTTTGATCATCACATTGTAATCTAGAAACACATCATTAATATATTGTTTTCTTGAGCACATGATGTCTCCTCTGGCTTTTTGGCCTCCATAGCTTCTTTTATCTTCTATCTTTGCTTCTTCTATGTGACAGGTTTGCATGCAGATTTTCTTGGGAGAATAGGGCTTTTCCTATTTCTAACATGAATCACATGTGGACTTGGTTTGGATTCAAGGGTTCCAAGTTTTTGATTCTCCCAAAATGGAAAAGAGCATAATCCTCTAGCCTCTTCACCTCATCCAAACATAGCAAAAAAGATTAATTGACCCACTAATTTGAAATCACCTCATTCAAGGTTCACACAACAACAAATGACACCAATCTTCCCAAAGAGAGAAAGTATCGCCAAAAGTTGAATCCCAAACCAAGTTGACCAATGAGATAAAAACAAATCCTTCCCTACCTACAAGGGGATCTATCATCAAGAATAAATTTGAAAATAAAATAGGTGAATGAAGCCCACTCTTTCAAGATCACCACAAATAGTGTTCATAGGGCCTAATTACTATGTGAAACATATATGCAAGAAAGAAAATCTAGGTCCATTTTTAGAGCACCAATTGTAAATGTGATCTATGAAAGAAAGAAACACTAAGGCTAAACACATGAGATGTTCATCTTATTTCTAAAATCCAAATGTTATAGAGATCAAAAAAATACCTCAAATCCAATGCAATGTGAATCATTTTTTTGTTTATCCAAGCAAGTCCAAATAAGCAACAACAACAACAAATCACAAACCACCATAAATAGTAAACATTAGTGGTTAGCAAGAAAAATAGAGATATATAAATTTATCAATAAAAAATAGATCTCTGGTGTGGAATCTCGTGCGAGGAATCACACAGTGTCGCATGAAGATTCACACAGTGTCACGCGAAGATGTGTACAGCCGTACGAAGAAATGCATAGGCCCGCGCGAAGAAGTGCATAGACAGTAGAAAAATACAGAAAACAAAAAACCAGTTTAGATCACAGCCTAGTGTTGAATGTCCTGCAAGGATTTTCACAGAATTGTGTGAGGATTTGCAGAAAATCCAAAAAAATCTCACCTGCAGACCTGCAAAATGTCACGCGAAATTTCCCTGTAGAAAGTATGAAAAGTATGAAAAATACGGAAATCCAAAAATAAATTATGAAAAATAGCTATGTGATAGAAAATGAATCTTTTGCCCCATGGTGGGCGCCAAAAATGTCCGATGAAAATGTGTCACACTTCTATGATTCATTCCATCCAAGGTTGCTCAAGAATGAGGCCTCAAATATCGACTCATAGCTCCCTAGTCATGGAGTGCAAAGGTGTGTGATGAAGGCCCTCAGATTGACCTAGTTGTGCCCATGCAAGTACACCATGAAATGAGAGATTCAATGCATGAAAATGAATTCTATTCTATATGATAACAATGCATAAAAGGAAATTAATCTAAATGATAACAATGCAAGATTATTCTATGAAAGGAAATATGGATATAATCTACATGAATAGCCATGGATGCAAGAAGAAGACAAGAAGAGAGAAGTTGCAATATTCAAGCTTGAGTGCTCAAATTCTCCTCCAAAATTGCTCTCCAAACCTGCAACATAGCAATACATAAAAATTCTATATATGAGAATGAGAAGGAGAGGTTTCCTTATAAAGAAAAGTAAACGGTTGAGATTAAGAGGCAAAAATCAAAGGCTATGATTAAGAGGCAAAAAGCCCACCACTTAGGAAGATGTGAAGAAAAAGGGGATTTTTAATTAATTTTTATTTAATTTATTTCCTTTTTCATCAAATAAAGTGCTTTAAGTGGGGATTTTTATTTATTTAATTAATTAAAAGGGGTTTTCTTTATAATTAAATAAATTAGAAGAATTTTATTTAATTAAATGAGAGGAATTTAATTTAATTTAATTAGAATAATTTTATTTAATTAAAAGGGAGATTAAATCTTTTAATTAAGCAAAAATGATCAAATCTTAAAAAAATATTGAAATAATTGAATTAATTACAATTTGATCAAGGAAATTGATTTGAATTGAAAATGTTCCAAACCATTGATTCAGGAAATTTGATAAAATGATAAATGGGGGCCCATAGTCCAAGCGACCATTTTAGGGTGCATACAGGTATCAATGAACAAGGCATTAAAAACTTGATTCATTCATCTCCTAAACAAGATATGCATGGTATAGGTTTCCCACCTCATCCCATTAAGGTGTTTGATCTTAACCATCATCCTCCTCTTCATGTTCTTCTTCCAACACCTTCTTTAGATCACCCTGATACTCCTCAAGATGTGGCTAAGAAAGTGTATGTCCAATTAATGAATTCTAAGAAAGAAATGTTTAAACCTATTCCAAAAAATTCTCTCTAAATACAGATGTCCTTTTCATTATATTAATAAACATTTACTTGCTGATTGTTTGCATTTCAAGCTATATGTTAGAAAAAGAGCTGCCTTGGGAATTATATCTCATTCCCGTGCAGTATTACAATTTCTTCATAATTTTGATATAGGGCATTCCCCTCGTTCTTCTATAAGTTAGATCATGTTTATTCTCTTATTCTTAACTGGGGGGAAAGACGTATTTTATTCCAGTCTTCTAGGATCCATTTTAATCTTAGCATGTATTTTGTTTTGAGCTTAATTGGTTATTCTTTCTATATTCTATCCCTATAAATTTTTATAATCATTCATGATATCTTTTGTAGGACATTTTATCTCTTTGTTACAATATCTCTTGATACAATTTGGTATATCTCTTGCTTTCACCCCTGGGGGGCAAGGTATTTTCCTTCTTCCTCTATCTAAGGATATGCTTTCCTTAGCTTAGTGGCATTTGTTTATCATACAACATTATTTCCTTATAAAGATTTATGTTTTTGGCCATGGATACTCTCTTATATGAGAGGTGATTGTCCTAGGTCATCACCTCTTCTTTATTTTTCAAACTATGCTCTTGATAAATTATTGCCTTTCCTTTGGGTTAGAGTTTGACTCCTTCATTCTGAGATTCCTCTTCCTCTTCATCGTAGGGGGCTAGATGATTGAATCTTTGGTCCCTCTTTTCTTTGGAAGATGACATTTTATCTTAAGCACCCCTCTACGGTGCAGGTCTTGATGATAAGATATCTTCCTCTTTGAGGATCCTTTTTCCATATGTGACATATCCATTTCACGATATCTATTTTCTTAGAGGTAAGGGTCAATACTCTTTGCTGAGGATAAAGTGTATATTGTTAAGTTGGATATCTCCTTACTTTTTGAAGTAGGTATCCTCTTTCTCTTCCTTATCCTGCCTAGTTGGTAGTCATGATAAGGAGGGGGGCATATATAGGGTCTCCTTTATACCATATTTTACATTAGTTTACATTTTACAAACAACCTAAATCCTTGGAAGGTAATGCACATAAGTTGCTAAATCTTGAAGAGACACGCATTTTTTATTTATATTTTTTTTTTTCTAAATCCTCGAAAGGTAACGCACATAAGTTGCTAAATCCTGAAGAGATACACATTTTCATTTTTACAATATACTAAATCCTTGGAAGGTAATTCACATAAGTTGCTAAATCCTGAAAAGACACACATTTTATACATTTTCCATAGTGATACAATAATATGAATCTATGGATATTTTAAAAGTCGTCAGAAGACACATTACAATTACAAAGCACAATTTATGGGTGAACCTATTAGGCTCTCCCTCCTTGGTGATTCATGGTAAGGTGGGCATCTTACTAGGCGAGGTAATCACTTTCTCTTTTCTCTCTTTCGCTTTCATGCTAGTAGGATTAGATCATGAAGCTATGTTATCTGTAGTGTTGCTCTTGTCTTACTTATGTAATCATGTATGTTTTCTATTATTAATTGTTCTTTACTTCCATATCTTTATGAATGTATTTTGAGTTAGAATCCTTGTCCTGGGGGCTCATTTCCTTGACTTAGTGATTTTCTACCTCGTTGTGATCCACCAGAGTCTTTCTTCTAACTTTACCATGAGTATGTTCGATTTCCATACTCACGCTAAAGTGGGGGCTTAATGTATCATCTTAAAATGGAAGCACTTCCATGTTAAGAGATTTTATCCCTCCTTAGGGGGTTTTTTTTACTACCATCACATTTTTCCCTCATTTCTACATCCTCTCTCACTTCTGTGTCTATTTAGGACCCTGATTGGGCCTCTCTGGACACCTCCCATCCCAACTAGCATGTTTTCCAGGGGTCTTGACTCCCTGCATCAAGGTTGACCTCAACCTTAACCTAGGTCAAGGACGATGTCAACCTTCACCTAGGTCCCCCTTTCAAATCTGGAAGTCTGTTGGTTGCCAGAGGTCATCAAAAATTTATTTCCCGCTTCCGGGTTGACTGTTTTGGGTTCCAAAGTGACAAATCTTAAATTATATTTAATATAGGTCCTCTTCTAGGGGCATGGGTCCAATGGGAATTTAATTCTCCTCTATAGGCCTCTCTAGAAAATTTTTCCCTAGTTTCATATAAAAAGAATCTTTCTCCTCTCCTTTTCTCTAACTATCAACTAAGTGAAAAATGAAGGAAGTGTGATAAAGAAAAAAGTCCATTGTTCTACATGTTTTCAAGATTTCAAAGTGTTCAAGTCTTCCTCTAAAGAATTCAAGTTCTCCATTGAAGATCAAAGATTCAAGATTTCAAGCCTTTGAAGGGATTTGGTTCAAGCATTCAAGATTCATCATTCAAACCCTAGATCCATCCATCTGATGACATGTAACTGATTAAATGTTTGATAATGTTAAGTTGAAGATAATGCAAGACATTAAATTAGTTAATGGTTTGTATTTTCATTAATGTCAACTTAATATCATCTATACGGTCATGTATATAATTTCAAAAACTTCAGAGAATCAATGGAACAAAGATTATGCTTTCTGCAATGCATAAAAGTCAAGTATTCACTAAGTGATAGATAACACTGACATAGTGCACACCATCAGTAAAGGAAAAGAACCAAAGTCATAGTGATACTCGATGAGCAGAAGAAAGTATTGCCTAACAAAGAAAAATCATAGGATGTCTAACGAGCTAAGAACAAAATTACCCATCGAGTAAAATCCAATGATGTCCGACGGACGGAGATCCCGAAGCTGACTGGAGTCACATCAATGAAACTGGCAGTTGTCACTGATGACTAACTACAGAGTTGACCAATAGAATAGAGAGTTTAGAAAATGATAAAATATCTAGTTGGCAAGAGCTAAAGATAGACTTAACTATTTTTTTCATTATTTTATTCGACTAGAGTTAAGTGATTGATTTAAAGAAGATTTGTACAGTTGGGAAAAGATAACTACGAGATAAATCAGGAGTTATGCTTTAAATCAGATTGGATAGATTTTTTTTCACACCAAGAATCAATAATCAATAATCAATAATCAAGAAATGGTGAATATCGTGTCTATATAAGAGACAAGCTTAATTCATTTCCGCATCACACACGAAAAGGGAGAGTGAATAGAAAGAGGATGCTGAAGAGAAACTGATGAAGGATAACTTCATACAGTCTTGATCAATCAAGTTGAAGGAGAGCTAAAGAATTTTGCAGACACCGATGAACAATGAAGCACATCATCATAGAGAAGAAAGTGTGGAGAACAAAGAATTAAATTGATACATTGATCAAAGAGGTAATGTACTTATATAGACCTGAAAATTTGCAATTCAAGTTGCATTAGAAATAGGTCATTATGTTTTAGCTTAGCCATTGAAGCATCAAGTCTCTTAACAGAGCAGGACTTAACAATCTTCTATATATTGAGGTACATCCCAAGGAGTGCCAAAAAGGTTGATTCATGAAAGTAGAAAGATTTTCCTAAAGCCTATTGATAGTCTAAGAAAGAGGTTGATTCAAGGATGGTGGCAAACTGAGATGCCCGATACTAAGTTACAACCTTTATGTATAAAATCCTCTAACAAGGTCACACCTAACAGTGTGTTTGTAACCTTTAACAGGGTTGGCTCCTAACAGGGCTCACTTTAGAAGAGTGAAAATTTGGGGTACCGGTCCCAGTGGTTTTTCCC
>MU225839.1:468485-485462 GCA_018584345.1 Thuja plicata
CCCCCCCCCCCTCTTAGTTATTACTAATAATTGGTATCAGAGCTTGTGTGCTTAGAAGGAAGGTTTCAAGACCTAAGTCAGGATCACAAGATGAACAAACGAGATGTGTCCAAGTTGAAAAAAGACAACTTTTCTTCGTGGCAGAGCAGGATAAGACTCCACTTATCAGGTATTGGTAATGATGTTACTCAATACTTAGATATTAAATATGTGTTGCCTATAGGAGCTTTGACAGTAGATCAATTCAGAGAGAAGGATGAGCATAACTGCATGGTTATAGAGCTTTCTTCCTCACTCTCTAATGTTGAATTTGCAGATGTCAAGGATTACAAAACTACAAAGAAAATGTTAGACAAACTGAAGCTTGTACATGGAGGTGATACAAATGTTTTGAGAGCCAAGGCAGAAAGCCTTAGAGGAAAATTTGATGATGTTAGAATTAAAGAAGGAGAAAACATCACACAGTACAACACAAGAATAAAAGAAGTAGTCAATACTATACGAGGTGTTTAAGGTACACTTGAAGAGGAGACAGTGGTAAGTAAAATCTTAAGAACCTTACTGCATGTATATGCTATTAGAGTTTCTGCTATTCAAGAAATGAGAGCAGTATCAAACAACATAGTTACTCTTGATAGTTTAATTGGTAGACTGATTTCATTTGAGATGAATAACTTTGATAATAGTGTCTTACCAAACTTAGAGTTTGCATTTAAGTCTTCTACAAGAATAAGCAAATCAAGTCAAAGACACACATCTAGAAGAGATAGTGAAAGTGAAATTGGCAAAGAAGATCTAGATGAAATAGAAGCACTCATGGCAAGGAGGATGCAGAGAGGCAAAGGTAAATACAAAGGAAAGTTACCACTTGTATGCTTTAATTATAGAGAGATTGGACACTTTGCTGCAAGATTTCCTAACAGAAGAAAAGATGACAAAGGTAATGATAGATTTTTTGAGAAGAAATATGACAAAGGTGATAACAAGGATTATAGAAGTTACCAATAATCAGAAAGAAGAGATACCCAAGACTACAAGGATAAAGGCAAGAAGGCTAGCTACCTAGCTTCTTGCAAAGATGAAGATACTGACACCGAACTTGATGAAGACATAGAGATGGTATTTGTAGCTGTGAAAGATGATTCAAATGAAGATGAAAGGTATGTAGAAACTACACTCATATCTAAGGTTAGCAAGAATGAAATTTGGATTATAGATAGTGGCTGCACTCACCACATGACCGGTGACAAAGAAAAGTTTAATACTTTTCAGTATTATAATGGTGGTACAGTAAGAATGGGTAATGATACACCTTGTCCGGTTGAAGGTAAAGGAACTATAATGTTGAATAACCTTATTAAATGTGAAAATTCTTATTGGGTAAAAGGATTGAATTATAATCTATTGAGTGTTTCTCAGCTAAATAATTCAGGTCACAGAATAGAATTTGAGAACAAGAAAGCAAAGATCTTCAATGAATCAGGAAAACTGATTGGTACCGGTGAACAGACTAAAGGTAACTTATTCTATCTTAATGATGCTAACACCACTTGCTTAGTGACTAGAAATAGAGACATATGGTTGTGGCACAAAAGATTGGGTCATGTGAATTTTGACATGATAAAAATAAACAAAAGAAGAAATGTAAGAGGCTTACCGACAATGACAAAGCCATACAACATCATGTGCAAAAATTGTCAAAAAGGTAAAATGACAAAGTCTAGTTTCAAAAGTAAAACCCATACATCTGATGATATTCTAGAATTATTCCATACTGATTTATGTGGACCTATGAGGAAAAAGAGATATTATGGAGATAGATATTTTATTCTCTTTGTTGATGATTACTCTAGAATGATGACAATTATGTTTCTAAAAGATAAATCTGAAGCATTTAAGATGTTTAAGTGGTATAAGGCTATGGTAGAAAAATAAAGTGGTCAGGACTTGAAATTTTTAAGATCAGATAGAGGAGGAGAATTTATATCAAATGAATTCACTAGTTTCTATAATAAGCATGGTATAAAAAGACAGGTTTCTGCACCAAGAACACCACAAAAAAATGGGATTGCTGAGAGAAGGAACAGATCAATAGTTGATTGTGAAAGAACACTGATGATAGAAAAAGACATCACCCAAATCTTCTGGAGGGAAGCTGTCAGCACTTTTGTTTATACACTAAACAGAGTAAAGTTGAAGAAGGACACAAAGAAGACACCTTATGAGCTATGGTATGGTAAAACACCCAATATAAGTTACTTCAAGATATTTGGTAGTCAATGTTATGTCTTAAAGGATGATAGAAATGGAAAGCTTGATGCCAAAAGTGAAGAAGGTATTTTTCTAGGGTATTCTACCAAAAGAAAAGCTTTTAAATGTCTTATCAAGGCCTCTAAAAAAATAGTTGAAAGTGCAAATGTAAAGATTAATGAGTTTGCAGAAAAGAATGAGCTGGAAAGCACAAAAGAACCAGAGGACTACAAGAAGTTTGTATATTGTGAAGAACCCAACACTCTACCCAAGCAACAGTGCTTAATCCTAGAACAACAAAATGTTGCAACCAACGGTCAGACTACTATTATCGACGGTTAGGATAATGCGCAAGGTAATGAAGAATAGAATGAAGATCAAGAAATTGATCAAGCTGATAGATAAAGAAATATACCTTTACTTGCAAGATATGTAAGAAGGAACCATCCAGAGATCTAGATGATAGGAGATAAGAAAGATGGTATAAGAATAAGAAGTAAGTCTTTAACCTCAAATTGTTTAATTTGTGAGTTTGAGCCAAAGTCTGTCAATGCTGCACTAGATAATGAAGAATGGATAAGTGCTATGAATGATGAGATTGAGTAGATTGAGAAGAACAAAACATGGTCACTTGTGCCAAGACTAGATGACAAGAATGTCATTGATACAAAATGGATATTCAGGAATAAGCTGAACGAGAATGGAGAAGTCACAAGAAGCAAAGAAAGACTAGTATGCAAGGGGTATGCACAAGAAGAAGGTATAGAATATGGAGAAACCTTTGCACCTGTTGCTAGGCTAGAAGGAGTAAGAATAATACTTGCTTATGCTACATACAAAGGATTCAAAGTATATCAAATGGATGTCAAGTCATCATTCCTAAATGGAATACTTGAAGAAGAGGTATACATTGAGCAATCAGAAGGGTTTGTAGATCCAGACAAGAGGAACATGGTATGTACACTTCACAGATCCTTGTATGGATTGAAACAAGCTCCTAGAGCCTAGTATGAATGACTTTATTCCTATCTAATAAGTATTGGATTCATAAGGACTAGTGAAAACATTATTCTTTATTTGAAAGAAGATACTGATACTAACACTTTGATTGCTGAAATATTTGTTGATGAAATCATATTTGGAGGCAATGATATGCTATACAAATCATTTGTTGATGAGATGAGAAAATAATTTGAGATGTCTATGTTTGGAGAGATCAAGTTCTTTCTTGGTCTACAGATCATTCAAAAAAGTGAAGGTTTTTTCATTACACAGTCCAAATACATCAAAGAGGTCCTGAAAATATTCAAGATGGAAGATTCCAAACCAGTTGGAACACCAATGGCTACTAGATGTAAGTTAACAAAGGAAGACAAGACAACAGAGGTAAATTGGACTTTGTATAGATCAATGATTGAAAAATTCATGTATGTTGTACACACTAGACCAGATATTGCACATGCAGCAGGAATTATTGCTAGATTTTCTGCTAACCCTAGGGAATCACGTATGACTGTTGTGAAAATAATCCTAAGATATCTGAAGAATACTGAGGAATTTGACTTATGGTAGAAAAGAGAAGGCAAATTTGAACTAAAAGTGTTTACCGATGCTGACTGGGCTGGAAATCTTGATGACCGGAAGAGCACAAATGGAGGAGCATTCTTTATGGGTGACAGACTTGTCACATGGATTAGCAAAAAGAAAAGATGCATCTCTCAGTCTACTATAGAAGAAGAATATGTTGTTGCTGCTACAAACTGCTCAAATATTGCATGAATCAAATAGTTGCTGGAAGGTATGCATATGAAGATCTCAGAACCAGTGATTATCTATTGTGATAACACTAGTGCAATAAACATTTCCAAGAATTCAGTCATGTATTCCAAGACTAAACACATTGCAAGTATCATTATTTAAGAGAAAAACTTCAAGAAAAATAAGTGATACTTGAGTATGTGCAATCAAAAGAACAATTAGCTAATATTTTCACCAAGCCACTGCCCAAGGATACATTTGAGTACCTGAGAAAGAGACTAGGGGTCAAACCCTTATCTACCAGTCAGTAAGAGACTGAAGGTTGTATCAGCCTATGTATTATCAGAATATCATTCATGTTGATGCAAGCAAAAAGATGAACTTTAAAGCTACATCTATATACAGAAAGGTATATATCATAACTGAGCACCAGAGCATATTGTTGTATTGCTGATGGATAAGGGAAATTCAAGGAATATATTATGGATGGAAGAAAATGATTACTCGAAATTAATGTCAGATATCTATGAGATATTTGTTTGGCATTATTGTCAAAGGGAGAGAAAGTTTCCATATTATCACAGTCTTCAGAAAAAGAAGAAAGATTATCCATTATTAGATTACTCCAACAGGGAGAGATTATATCCATAGGGAGAGTTGCTGACAAGAGACAAAGACATCAAAGAAGAAGAATAGTCAAAAGAGAGATATTAACACAAGGAAAGGAGGTAACACATCAGAAGAAGAAACACATAGAAAGCTATAAGAATCAAATCTAAGCTAACATAGAGCTTACCGACGGTCGGAGATTTTTATCGGTTATCAAACAAAGATTGGTAGCTTAATGAATCTCAACAATTGTATTTCATATTGTATTAGAAATAGTATAGTGTGATCATATAAGTTTGTTGCCATCAATGCCAAAGGGAGAGATTGATGACATGTAACTGATTAAATGTTTGATAATGTTAAGTTGAAGATAATGTAAGACATTAAATCACTTAATGGTTTGTATTATCATTGATGTCAATTTGATATCATCTGTATGGTCATGTATATAATGCAAAAGACTTCAGAGAACCAATGGAACAAAGATTATGATTTTTGCAATGCATAAAAGTCAAGTATTCACTAAGTGACAGATAACACCAACAGAGTGCACACCATCGGTAAAGGAAAAGAACCAAAGTCACAGTGATACCCAATGAGTAGAAGATAGTATTTCCCAATGAAGCAAAATCACAGGATGCCCGACGAGCTGAGAACAGAGTTTCCCAATGAGTAAAATCCAATGATGCCCGACGAACAGAGATCTCAAAGCTAACTAGAGTCACATCGACAAAACTGGAAGTTGTCACTGACGACTAACTATAGAGTTGACTAACAGAACAGAGAGTTCAAAAAATGACAAAATATCTAGCTGGTAAGAGCTAAAGATAGACTTAACTAGTTTTTTTCATTGTTTTATTCGACCAGAGTTAAGTGACTGATTTAAAGAAGATTTGTACAGTTGGCAAAAAGATAACTACGAGATAAATCAGGAGTTATGCTTTAAATTAGATTGGCTAGATTTTTTTCACGCCAAGAATCAAGAATCAAGAAACGGTGAATATCATGTCTATATAAGAGACAAGCTTAATTCATTTTTGCATCACATACGAAAAGGGGGAGTGAATAGAAAGAGGATACTCAAGAGAAACTGATGAAGGATAACTTCATACAGTCTTGATCAATCAAGCTGAAGGAGAGCTAAAGAATTATGCAGACACTGATGAACAGTGAAGCACAAAATCATAGAGTAGAAAGTGTGGAGCACAAAGAATTAAATTGATGCATTGATCAGAGAGGTAATGTACTTAA
Organism: Thuja plicata; assembly: GCA_018584345.1. NCBI lineage: Eukaryota > Viridiplantae > Streptophyta > Pinopsida > Cupressales > Cupressaceae > Thuja > Thuja plicata. The sequence continues at coordinate 474,354 of MU225839.1, forward strand.
ATAGATCTAAAAATCTACAATTCAATTTGCATTAGAAACAGGTAATTATGTTTCAGTTTAACCATTGAAGCATCAATTCTCTTAATAGAGTAGGACTTAATAGTCTTCTATATATTGAGGTACATCCCAAGGAGTGCCAAAAAGGTCGATTCATGAAAGTACCAAGATTTTCCTAAAGCCTATTGACAGTCTAAGAAGGAGGCTGATTCAAGGATGGTAGCAAACTGAGATGTCCAATACTAAGTGAAAACCTCTATGTATAAAATACTCTAACAAGGTCACACCTAACAGTGTGTTTATAACCTTTATCAGGGTTGGCTCCTAACAGGGCTCACTTCAGAAGAGTGAAAATTTGAGGTATCGGTCCCAGTGGTTTTTCCCTTAACAGGGTTTGCATGTTAAAATCCTCATTTTATGTGTGTATGGTTTATTACTTTACTATTTTACATTTCACATATGCATTTATGTATTTATCGGTATAATCTGCATATTTACTGAGTGTCAACAAATAAGTTTTACTGCTTATCGGTAATCAAGGAGAATAAGGTCAGAAAAGGAAAATCAACAAACAATTAATTATTATAAGTATCTCATGGCATGCATCTTGTAAGGGACATAATAATCTGAGGTTTATTTGATTGGTGGTTAAGATAATGATAACTTTTTGAGGCCACTGATTCACCCCACCCCCCCCTCTCAATTATTACTAACACCATCATGGTGGAGTGACCTTCCTTCAAGATCCTTTGTGCATCCTCAAGACTCATTCATTCTCCCTTAAAGGTGTATTCCAAGCATACCATCATGGAGGTTTATGGTTTCTAATTGAGTCTAAGCTTTCATATTTACATTCAAAATACAATTTCATATCTACTTGAATATCATAGTTTCATTATTAGAGTTACCTCTACTACTTGCAAGAATTTTGTATTTCAATTATTTATTTCAAGGTTAATTCTTAAATCGGGGTTTCACTAAAGAAAATGCCTCCCCCCCCAAAAAAAACCATTTTTCTTGCAGGCATATGTTTGGAACATTAGATCAGGATGGAGATTCTGATACCCTTTTTGGCAAACTTCCAGGATCCAAAAATAGAATTTCAATCTGAGACTTTTAAGGTTGATTCTGCACTAGGGCACAAATGGAAGTTCTGGCCAATGGTGACATTGAATTGAGGGTACAAATTGGAACTATCTCAGAATAGATAAAGATTTTTGGGTTTTGTCCATCTCTATGTTTCTATTCTAGATTTGGTCTCAGATTTTCTAGAAACTCAACATAGGCTTTGGAAAACATCGTTCTTTAGATCTGTAATATTTCAATGTTAGTACATTTCTCCTATTCAATTCAATTAAGGTTATCAATCTATCTAAATCTATTTCACATCCAAATAAATAAACAGGTACTTAAGATCTTCATTTTTATTCTTATTTCTGAATGATGGATTCTTTTATGCATTGATCCTTCTTTTTGGGTTAATAAATTTGGATCTTTCATTTGCATATCCAAGGATAGAAGGATGGCATCTTATTTACCCCATATAATATATTTAAATGTAATGTATTTTATGTTAAATAATCCATATTTCATAAACCATCATTTCTTACATTACTATATATATATATAGTAATAACTGAGAGGGTGGGTAAATCAGTGGCCTCAAAAATATTCCAATAATCAAGCCTTAAAAATTAGTACTACAATATTATACCTCTAGTTATCTTCAGTCCTATAAGATGAATGCCTCCAAATACATTTATCAAATTACTACTGCTCAGAATGCTTTGTAAAACCTTCTACTGTAGATTTACCGAATAGCAGTCTGTTAATTTACCGAAAGATAGTAAATTATCTAGAGTATACCGATCAATCCAATTAAGGTAAGTGTAATGCAAAACACTAAAGTAATGACTCATAAACACATTGACACGTGGATTTTTAACATGGAAACCCTTTTAAGGGAAAAATGACTTAGGACCGGTAGCCCAAAATTTTCACTCTTCTCAAGTGAGCTCGGTGAAGAGCCAACCCTATTAAAGGTTACAAACACATTGTTAGGTGTGACCTTGATAGAGGATTTAAAGGTTTCATCTGTCACTTGATATCGGGCATCTCTATGCTACCATCTTTGATCAAACACTCACTTGGCCTATCAATTGGTATCTGGCATCTCATGTTATCTTCATGATCAAAATTTTTGATAGTCCTTGGGATGTTTCTCAATATAGAAAGGATCTTTAAATCCCACTCAGTTAAGAGACTTTCTGAATCAATGGTTAAACTGAAACAGTATGATCTATTCACATATACAACTTATACTTGCAGATTTTCAGATCTATTGTAATCTCACAAAACTATTCTGATCAATATAACTCCATTTATACCTTTGCTCCACTTTGATTCTACTCAGTGATGTTGTTCTTTGTTTCTTAGTGTCCACAGAAAACTTTAGCTCTTTCCACAGCTTGTTGATCAGTACTGTATGCAGTTGCTCTTCATCAGTTTCTCTTCAGCATCCTATTTTTCATTCATTCACCCACACCTATTTGTAATGAATTGATTTGTCTCTTTATAGACATGATATCACCATTTTTAGGTTCTTGATCTTCTTGATCTTGGTATTATCCACAATTCTCGCCAATTAGATTTAAAGCAAAACTCTTATTTTATCTCGCTGAGATCTTCTTGCCAACTGGACAAAACAACTTTAAATCAATTACTTATCTCTGGCTTATCTTTTTGATGAAAACAATGATAACTACTAGTTAACTCTATATTTAGCTCTGTCAGCTAGATATTTTTTTGTTTCTAAACTTAAGTTAATTTCGGTGTTTAACTCTTTGATAGCATCGGTCAACACTCCAGTTCTCCTTGGGCTTCTCCGTCGGTTTACACTATGTTTTTGGCCGTCGCGTATGCTTGTGATTCTACTCATTGGTAATTCTCATTGTTGTTCTTGCTTGGGCATCATTGTGACTTGACTTTTGGTGATCTCTATCAATCAGGTTTCATTGACCGTCGGTGTTTGTAGTCACATAGTGAATACTTGTATTTTATGCATTACAGAAAGTATAATATTTATCTCTCTGATTCTTTGAAGTCTTTGACACTTTGATTATAACCGATTAGATTATATCAAGTTGACATCAATGAAAATACAATCCATTAATTGATTTAAGGTCTTGCATTATCCTTCTACATTTAGGTGATCAACTTAACATCTTCAAACATTTAATCATTTACTTGTCATCAATCTCTCCCTTTGGCATTGATGGAAACATACTACATTATCATACTATACTATCACTAATACAATATGAAATATACAGTTTCATTAAGCTTTTCTAATGTAACTATTACAAATGTCTGGCTCTCGGTAAGCTCAAATAGCTTAGATATGTTTCATGCAGAGTGGTTGTCTTCAATTTTGTATCCCTTCAATGGATAGATGTATCATCTAATATCTCTGTTCTGATATGTGTTCTGCCTTGACTGTTCCTCTTCTTGATAATCTCTTTTTCCTTTGGCAGCATTCATTCTTTTTGTCTGAACTCTCTCCCTTTGTTACTTCTCTCCCTTAGATGGATATTTCATGTGTAATCAATTTCTCTCCCTTAGTATATTGATTAACTCTTCCTTTCTGATTCTCAAAAACTTCTCTTCATGAATAATGATATAATATTTCTCTTTATCATATCTCTCCTTTATGTGATATGGAATCATCTCTCCCTTTGTATGATAAAGAAAATATTTCTTTTGTATGATAATGAGAACATCTCTCCCTTTGACAACAATGCCAAATAAATATACTTCTCCTTTTTCTTTATCATCTATATCATGTTCCATTTCTTTGCGTAATATATTCCTTGAATTTCCTTATCCATCAGCAATGCAATTTTCTAATTTTTGGTGTAGATATGTACCTTGCAATGTACAAATGTATTTGTTGCTGTCCATCTCAGGGTTTGCATCAACATGACTGATCTTTAGATTTGGTATAGGCTGATGCAACCTCCTAGTCAGATTACTAACCGATAGACAAGTGTTGAACCCCTAGTCTTCGTCTTAGGTACTCAAATTTATCATTTGGTAAAGGCTTGGTGAATATATCAGCTAACTATTCCTTTGATTAAACATATTCCAGTGTCACTTCTTTTTCTTTCACTTGTTCTCTGAGATAGTGATACTTGATAGCAATATGCTTAGTCTTAGCATGCATGACTAGATTCTTAGAAATGTTTATTGCACTAGTATTAGCACAATAGATAATTACTGGTTCAAGGATCTTCACATGTATACCTTTCAATAATTTTTTGATCCATGCAATATTTGAGCAATTTGCAGCAGCAGCCACATATTCAGATTCTACAGTAGATTGAGAGATGCATCATTTCTTCTTGCTTATCCATGTGACAAGTCTATCACCCATGAAGAATGCTTCTCTAGTTGTGCTCTTTTGGTCATCAATGTTTCCAGCCCAATCAACATCTGTATAGACTTGTAGCTCAATTTTTTCTTCTCTTTTATCCCATAAGCCATATTCCTCGGTGTTCTTCAGATATCTCAGAATTCTTTTGACAGCAATCATATGTGATTCTTTGGGATTAGTAGAGAATCTTGCAACTATCCCAACTACATGTGCTATATCTGGTCTTGTGTGAACAACATACATCAGTTTGTCAATCATTTATCTATATAAAGTCTGATTTACCTCATTGTCTTGTCTTCTTTTGTCAGCTTGCATCCAGTAGCCATTAGTGTTCCAATTGGTTTGGGATCTTCCATCTTGAATATCTTTAGCAATTCCTTGATGTATTTAGACTGAGTGATGTATATTCCTACATCTTGTTGAAGAATATGTAGACCAAGAAAGAATTTGATCTCTCTAAACATAGACATTTCAAATTCCTTGCTCATTTCATTACCAAAGGATTTTCATAACAATTCATTCCCTCCAAAAATGATATCATCAGATTGTTATTTTCACTTGTTCTAACAAATTTTATGCTAATGAGTTATGAGTGAAGTCTTTCATACCAGAATTTTGGTGCTTGTTTAAATCCATACAAGGCTTTATGTAGTCTACATACCATGTTTATCTTGTCTGGATCAACAAACCCTTCTGCTTTTTCAATAAATACCTCTTCTTCCAATATTCCATTTAGGAATGCAAATTTTACATCCATTTGGTATACCTAGAATCCTTTAAATGTAGCATAAGCAAGTAAGATTATAACTCCTATTATAGCAACAGGTGAAAAGGTTTCTCCATAATCAATACCTTCTTCTTGTGCATATCCCTTGCATACTAATCTTGTTTTGTTTCTAGTGACTTCTCCATTCTCATTCAACTTGTTTCTGAATGTCCATTTGGTACCGATGACATTCTTGTCATCTAGTCTTGGTACTAGTGTCCATGTGTTGTTCTTATCAATCTGTTCTATCTCCTCATTCATATCACTGACCCATTCTTCATTCTCAAGTGCATTGTAAACTAATTTAGGCTTAAAATCATAAAGTAAACATATGGTGTTAAGTGACTTACTTCTTGTTCTTGTTCCAGCCTTCTTGTCTCCTATGATTTCATTTTGTGGATGATGTCTTCTGACATACTTGGAAAGTTTTGGTTCAACTTTGTGTTCATCATTATGGCTATCTTCTTCACCTGCATTTTCATCTCCATTATTCATAACATCAACTTGAGTATTATCCCGATCATCAGTAATTTCAGCTTGATGCTTGGGTGCAATGTTCTGATGCTCAGGAGTGACATACTATTGCTTGGGTAGGGTGTAAAGTTCTGTATAAAAAAACCTGTTGTAGTCCTCTGGTTCCTTTTTGCTTTCCTTATCATTCTTTTCTGCAAATTCATCTATTTTCACATTTGCACTTTCAATGATTTTTTTAGATGACTTGTTAAGACATTTATAAGCCTTGATTTGGGTGGAATACCCTAGGAAGATACCTTCTTCACTTTTGCAGTCAAGTTTTCCATTTCTATCATCCTTCAAAATTTAACATTGACTACCAAAGATTCTGAAGTAACTTACATTGGGTGTATGACCATACCAACGCTCATAGGGTGTCTTCTTTGTGTCCTTCAATTATACTCTATTTAGTGTATAGACAACAGTATTGATAGCTTCCCTCCAGAATGTTTGAGTGATTCTTTTCTCAATCATCAATGTTCTTGCACAGTCAACAATTGATTTGTTTCTCCTTTTAGCAATTCCATTTTGTTGTTTCTTTTCACTTTGTTTTTCTACCATTGCTTTATATCATTTAAACATCTTAAATGCTTCTAATTTATCTTTTAAAAACATGACTGTCATCATTCTAGAAAAATCATCAATAAAGAGAATAAAATACCTATCTCCATGGTATCTCTTTGTCCTCATGGGTCCACATAGATCTGCATGGACTAATTCTATAATTATAGTGGATGTATGGGTTTTACTCGTGAAACTAGACTTTGTCATCTTACCTTTTTGAAAATTCTTGCACATGATATGCTCGGGCTTAGTCATTGTTGGTAAGCCTCTAACATTCCTTTTGTTGCTTATCTTTATCGTGTTGTCAAAGTTCACATGACACAATCTTTTGTGCCACAACCATATGTCTTTGTTTCTAGCCATCACACAAGTGGTGTTAGTGTCATCAAGATAGAAAAGGTTACATTTTTTTTTCTCACCGGTACCAATCAACCTTCTTGATTCATTGAAGATCTTTGTCTTCTTATTTTCAAATGCTACTTTGTGACCTGAATTGTTCAACTGAGAAACACTTAACAAATTGTAATTCAGTCCTTTAACCCAGTAAGCATTTTCACATTTTATCAGGTTATTCAACATTAGGGTTCCTTTACCTTCAACTGGAAAAGGTGTATCATTTCCCATTCTTACTGAACCACCATTATAGTATGCAAAAGTCTCAAAAAAAAATTTATCACCGGTCATATGGTGAGTGCAGCCACTATCTATGATCTAGACATCATTTTAACTAACTTTAGATATGAGTGCAGTTTCTACATACCTTTCTTCATCTTCATCTGAATCATCCTTCATGGCGACAAATACCATCTCAATGTCTTCTTCTGATTCAGTGTTAGTCTCATCAGCTCTATTCTCAACTAGGTAATAGGATTTCTTCCCTTTGACCTTGTATTCTTAGGTATCTCTCTTGTCAGATTTTCAGTTGCTTCGGTAATACCTATTATCACCTTTATCAAACTTCTTCTCATATGATCTGTCATTTCCTCTGTCATCTTTTCTTCGATTTGGACATCTTGCAGCAAAGTGTCCAACCTCTTTACAATTGAAACATACAAGTGGTAATTTACCTTTGTATCTACTTTTTCCTCTCTGCAATCTTCTTGCCATTAGTGCTTCAATTTCATCAAGTCCTTGATCCTCAGTATCACTTCCACTATCATTTCTTACAGCATGTTGATGACTTGAGTCACTTATCTTTAGAGAAGATTTGAATGCAGATTCTATAGATGGTAAGGCACTATTATCAAAATTGTTCATCTCAAATGAAATTAGTCTACCAATCAGACTATCTAGAGTAACTGTATTGTTTGTAACTGCTCTCATTTATTGAATAGCAGAAACTCTAATAGCATAAATAGGTAATAAGGTTTTTAAGATTTTTCTTACGACTGTCTCCCCCTCAAGTACACCTCCAACTCCTCGGATAGCATTTACTACCTCTTTGATTCTGTAGCTATACTGAGTAATTTTTTCTCCTTCTTTCATCCTTAGGTCATCAAACCTCCCTCTTAGGCTTTCTACCTTTTCTCTGAGTACATTGGCATCTCCTCCATGCACAAGCTTCAACTTATCCCACATTGTCTTTGTAGAGGTGTAGGTTTTGACATCTTCAAACTCAGCATCAGAGAGTGATGATGCAATTTCTATCATCATGCAGTTATGCTCATGCTTGACTCTTAATTTCTCAAGAGTATGAGGTCCTATAGGTAACACATATTCAGCATCTAAGTATTGAACAATGTCATTTCAAATACCTGATAAGTGTTGGAAAGTGACAATGCAAGCAATTGTTATTTTGTCATTGCTGTCAAACCTTAACTAGTGAGACTATTGTTATCTTTTTGAGAACCATATCTATTGTTGATGAAGAAGATTTAACAAGAAGACCAACTGAATGGTTGAGTTAAGGCAAATAAAAGGGTACTTGATCAGTTGGCACTCTAGAAAAGTAATTAGTTGTTTATCTTTCAAAGATAATTTTTCAGGTCATTTTGTGTCAAGCAAAGTTTTGCTTGTGCCGAGCAAAGTTACTTGTGCCAAGCAAAGTTGTTTGTGCCAAGAAAATTTGTTTGTGATGAGAAAGTTTGTTCAATGTCGAGCACGAATGAAATTGTTGAGTGGAAACAGTGATGTTGGCTAACTTACATTAATTGGATTAATGATGAGATTTGAGATCTCTGGCCGACTTAGTTAATTTTATTGCGATATGTAATATTAATTAAAGATTGATCCACATCATTTAATGTATGGGTAACCAAAATTAATGCATGGTTTCAAGATTTAATTAGAGAATACTTTGGAGAAGCAAATGTAATGCAATGATGGAATGATCCGTTGGATCTGACCTAACCTAAGATCTATGATCTTGATTAAGCAGCAAAGATTTATCTGACCTAGACAAAGAGGTATATGATAACCTCAGGGGGTTATTCAGTGTGTGTGCAAGAGTGGATGTACTGATTGGTCTACATGTGTGTATGCAAGAGATTTGCATAGTTGATTTACTGATTGGCATGACCTAGCAGAGAAGGCTAAATACAGAAGCAGAGAGTTGCATGTGTGATTGCTTGATGGATTTCCAAGAAGATCAGAAGATTGAAATGACAATGCAGGCCATCCAGTAAGTTAACATCAGAGCTATAATTGGATCTAAATTTGCAAAGTAAGTTGTATGTATCATATCACAACTGTTGATTACTTTCTAACCAATGTTGTATCAGTTAAAATCTTTTAACAAGGTTGACCTAACAGTCATTTGTATAAATCCTCTAACAAGGTGACATTCAGGTGGAATGTTCTAAGTCCTTTAACAAGGCCACTCCTAACAGGGTGATTAAATCCTTTAACTAGGTCACACCTAATAGTGTGTTATTGTAACCTTTAACAGGGTTGGCTCCTCACAGAGCTAACTTCAAAAGAGTGAAACTTGGTAGCATGTTACTGGTGGTTTTTCCCATATTGGGTTTCCACGTTAAATACTTGTGTCAACTTGTGTGAATGCTTATGGTTTGTTTTACTGTTATGTTTCTACAAGCTAATTACATTAGACAGTAAACTCCATGATTAAAGTTGTTGACATATGCTACTGCTATTGAGTAGATCTGAAATATAGAAAATTTTATTTTCTACATCTAGACTTGAGGATAACCGATTCACCCCTACCCTCTCAGTTATTATAAATTCATTCTAACAATTGGTATCAGAGCTTTGGTCTCCTGAAAATAGTTTGAAGGTACTTGGAGCGAAAAGATCAAGATGTATAAGAAGGAGGTTCCTAAGCTAAACAAAGATAACTTCCTTGCATGGCAGAGTTTGATGAAACTGCATCTGGCTGGTATTGGAGATGATGCTAAGCAAATTTTTGAAAATGACTATGTATCACCTACTACTCCTCTCACAACTGCACAACTAAGAGAAAAGCAAGAGCACAATCAAGCAATGTTGAAGATTGCCTCCTCATTGAGCTATTTAGAGTTTGATGATATAAAGAGCTGCACAAATGAAAAGTAGATGTGGGATAAACTTGCAACTGTATATGGCGGAGACACAAATGTGCTGAGAGATAAATCAAAAAGTCTAAGAGATAAGTTTGATGAGATGAAAATGCAAGAAGGTGAAAATGTTAATCAGTATTATGGTAGACTAAAAGAAGTTGTAAATACCATTAGAGGAGCTAATGGAACAATACATGAGAACACTATTATGAGCAAGGTACTGAGAATTTTACTTCATGTATATGCTATTAGAGTTTCTGCAATTCAAGAACTAAGATGCACTCCTAAAAATAATCAGAATCTGCAAAATCTGATAGGCAGACTCACTGCATTTGAAATGTCAAATTATGATAACTACAATCCACAAGGTATTGATTCTACTTTTAGATCACAGCTAGTTCTCAATAAATCTAAGAAAGGAAAGAAACATGTGAACAGTGATAGTGACACTACTGATGATGATCTTGAAGAACTTGAAGCACTTATGGCAAAAAGGTTATCCAGAGGAAAAGGAAAATACAGAGGTAAACTTCCTATCATTTGTTTTTCATGCAATAAAGTTGGTCATATATTTGTTAGATGTCCTGATAAGAATGAAAAAGATGAAAGAAAGGACAACAAATACAAAGAATACAAAGACAAAAAGGATGACCAAGACTTCAAGAAATATAAGGATTACAAAGACAAAGGTAAGAAATCTTGTTATATTGCTGAAGAAACTTCTGACAACGATACTGACAATTCTGATGACAATGATATAGATGTTGTTTATGTTGCAATGAAAGAAGATTCTGATGATGATAAGAAAACCTCATTAATTTCTTATAAAAGTAAAGGCGATCATTGGATCATTGACAGTGGTTGTTCCCATCATATGACTGGTGAAAAGGATAAGTTTGAAACCCTTGTATGCAATGAAAATCCCTGCAGTTGCACAACAAGTTAAAACATGCATATACAAGATGTACCAAATATTAAAAGCATGCAAGAAACTTGGAATACAACTAAATTCTCACTGCAACCTCCAATGAGCTAAAACGAGTGCACCCAAGACTCGTTTGATTTGCTCTTAGAGATTTTGTGGGTGTGCTCTCCCAACACAATGTAATAAATCCCACTATGATGCAAGGTAGAAGATGGTGAAGGGATTGAGAACAAGTATGAGGAACTTGCCCCAAGCTTCACATGATGAAGATTGAGAATGCAATAGAAAATATAGAATGAAGATGCAAGATGAAATAAACTAAGATTGATTTCCATTACCTAACATGTAATATCTAGATGATCTAATGCTCATAAGAAACTAAATAGAATGAAGACTAAGACATGCTCAATAAAAATGC
>MU225839.1:491708-513153 GCA_018584345.1 Thuja plicata
ATATTGGGTTTCCACGTTAAATACTTGTGTCAACTTGTGTGAATGCTTATGGTTTGTTTTATTGTTATGTTTCTACAAGATAATTACATTAGACAGTAAACTACATGATTAAAGTTGTTGACATATGCTACTACTGTCGAGTAGATCTGAAATACAGAAATTTTTATTTGCTACATCTAGACCTGAGGATAACTGATTCACCCCTCCCCTCTCAGGTATGCAATTTTTATCATCATGCAGTTATGCTCATGCTTGAATCTTAATTTCTCAAGAGTATGAGGTCCTATAGGAAACACATATTCAGTATCTAAGTATTGAACAATATCATTTCCAATACCTAATAAGTGGAGTCTTATTCTGCTTTTCCATGATGCAAAGTTGTCTTTACTAAACTTGGGCAAATCTCGTTTGTTCATCTTTTGATATTTTTCTTGAGTTGTTAAACTCCCTTTCTAAGCACACAAGCTCTGATACAAATTTTTAGTAATAGCTGAGAGGGGGGGTGAATCAGTGGCCTCAAAAATATTCTAATAATCAACCCTTAAAACTTAGTACCACAATATTATACCTCTAGTTATCTTCAGTCCTATAAGATGAATTCCTCCAAATAGTTTTATCAAATTAATACTGCTTGAAATTCTTTGTAAAACCTTCTACTGTAGATTTACCGAATAGCAGTCTGTTAATTTACCGAAAGACAGTAAATTATCTAGAGCATATTGATCAATCCAATTAAGTTAAGTGTAATGAAAAACACTAAAGTAATGACTCATAAACACATTGACACATGGATTTTTAACATGGAAACCCTGTTAAGGGAAAAACCTCTTGGGGCCGGTAACCAAAAAATTTTACTCTTCTCAAGTGAGCTCGGTGAAGATACAACCTTGTTAAAGGTTATAAACACACTGTTTGGTGTGACCTTATTAGAGGATTTAAAATTTTAGTCTATCACTTGATATCCGACATCTATATATATGGGTTTATACTTACACACCAATGCATATTAGGTAGGTAGTCATATGATCCTTCCAAATCAGGTAGTTGCTTCCATCTAACTTTGGACTCTTTTTTCTTATACTTTCCATGATGGATCTCCTTCAAGCGGTCAAGCTTCTTCAAAAGGAATCAGCTCTGATACCAATTGTTAGGCCCAAAAGGAGGAAAGAAAAACTTAGAGGAGGGGTGGGGAGTGAATCACTTGTACACACCTAATACTTTTAATTTCACTTTAGCCACTTAGATCTTAAAGACAAATAGTAATGCAATATCCACAAATTATAACACAAAACACCAAGATTTGTTCTCGAGAAAACCTGATTAAGGGAAAACTCTGGTGGGAATAAAAACCACAAGATGAATGTACTCTGCTAAAAGTACTTCTTGGTTTAGAGAAATTAGATAAAAAAGGATGCACTAGAAACCATAGGCTTACAACCTAATCTATAGGCTCACTTCCTAGAGCTCAGTGCTCACAGTACAATCACAGATCTTACCCACGATTGGGTTCACCAATCTATCTTCAATTATAGCAGGGTGGACATACAGTCCATTACAACCAAATTGACAAGTAGCATCTCCCATGCAAATACAGTTCCACTGAAGTACAAACTCTTCCTTAAATGCAAAATAAAAATATCATAAATTCTCCTTACATTCACACATCTCTCTCACACCTCTCACAACAACAAAATAATCTATCATTTATGCCAATTAAAAAGAATAATCAACCAGTAGGTTGGCTAATACCTATTATAATAAAAGATATATAGACATTATGGTCAATATCCAAAGGGAGTCCAAATCAAGCTGGCTAAGACTTAGATAGGACCCAAAGCTTCAATAATGAACACTATTGTGTGTCGCCAAAGCAAAATCAAGAATCACAATATGTTACAACATCAAGTCAGCTAGGACATAAATAAAGAAACACTAACATCCTACCAAAATACAAAATCCAATCACCTCAATCAATGTGGACAAACAACATAATCATCACACAATCCAAGAATACCAATAAGCAACATGAATATGATCCATAACATTCACATCATCTTCAATATGAAATCAAAACTCATCTTTATCTCTAATCAACAAGAACACTGAAATACTAAACTTTTTCATAACAAAAGATAGCTTTTCGTAATCTAAATCATGAACAACACTAGTTGTGAACACAATCATAGGGCACCATGTAACCACTAGCTTCACAACCTCTGAAAAATCAAATCTAATACAAACCAAACCAAATACTCATACACTATGCACATGAACACTGTAGTTCATCAACAACTAGAAACTTGATCAAACCTCACTCAAATTGTCATCCAAACTTTTGTGAACCTCTATAGAACATGTTGGCATATCTGATGTAGTGATGGTAAGTGTGTTTTGGTGATGACATAGTGGTTAGATATTATATTGTCATTGATATCAACCTTTGAATTTATGTTCCTAGTATGTTTTCAAGCATATTTGTCATGATTTATAAATTTTAGTGGTTGTTATTTTTATGGGAGACCTAGGCATGCCTCTGCATGTAAAAATCATGATTACTATTGTTAAATTAAGTTTATGTGAGTGTTGTAATCAAATTAAGTATAACAGTACAACTTCTAGAATAATTGATGATAGGTGATAGACGATTTGAATATCTTATCAAATCTATAACATATCTTGTGATGCAGTCATAGGATATAGTGATCAACAATGTTTAGATGCTACAGTTGCAATCGCAACTACTTTGAGTGATCGGTAAGAAGGTTAAGTAATCGGTAAATAGAAAGAATGTTATTCAATAGGTTAAGTGTTTAGGTTCTTGAGATTCTAACAGGCCTAAGGTAAATCCCTTAACTGGGTATCACCTAACAGTGATGTTGTAAACTCCTAACAGGGTTAAGCTACTCATAGGGTGTACTTCAAAAGAGTACATTATTTTAGTGGGTACTAATCCCTACCATGGTTTTTTCCTGATTTGGGTTTCCACGAGATAAATTTGTATGTCAAATTTGTGGATGATATTTTTTTTAAGGAAAAAGTGGGCTAGCCACTGAATATATTTATTAATATAAGTTGGTTCAAGAGCTCATCTAGGAAAGAACCAGCAAGAAAACCTAGAATCCTTGCTCAAATACAATATAGCATAAAGTTAATGACAATACAAAAAATTTTAATAATTACATTTGAAGACAAAATCACCACCAAACTACATCGAGCCCTTCCAAATTTTTGGTCAATTCAGACCCATTATGGCATCAAATATAACATACTACAAAATTGAACACACTCGAGTTACCAACTATATCATCGAATATACACATCTGCAAAAATTAACACACACAAGGTACTACCATCCTATACTTGTTTTATTCTTCCATCGCAGCATCATCTCCAGACTGGTGTGAGTGGTGTGACCAATCCGTAGACCAAACATTTGTAGCATCCTCTATTTTAGCCATCTCACAACCGCATTCAGCCTCTTGCTTCTACTTAGACGATGTTGCAGACCGTGGTACCCATCTTGTAGGCCACCTGGTTGGTTCTGGTGCAGTGGAGGTGGCTTCTTGTTTTCTCCCCTATGCTTCGAGGGTTTTTCCTTCTCTACCCAAGTTGGGTGCTACAGCCGACTCCCATTCCAGTCGGTGGGCTTCTTGTGCAGTGGGAGATTTATGCAATGCCCATGTATCTTGTCGCTGTGGCGAGGATATTATTCCCCGTCTCTGCCTTGAAGCCCACAAATTGGTGCTTGGGTTTTCTTCCTGCCACACATGAGGTCGACGAGAGTTAATATGCCTTGGCATCACTGGTGAATTTGGTAACCCCAACAGGTCCATCAGTGTGAGTACCACAGCCATTATTTCCCCCTCCAACAGCCAGCCGAGGACATGGCCATTCTCTTGGAATGTGTTTCTCATAATCTGTGCATTTTGCAATTCTACTGCCTTCTTGGCTCCATTAAACGCAACTAAAAATCCATGGTTGTGCAGTAATTGATGTGTAGTAAACAAACCTCCAATCAACGCTCGGCCATTCCAGAGGTCATAATTTTGCATAGCGTTCTTGAGTTTTTTGGCAACCCAAAAGTGCTTATGAACCACTTTGAATGCCAAAATTTCTAACAAATGTGGGGATTAAAGGAGGTCCATTGCATTCGACAAAAATATAGAAACTAGCTGTGAAGGGAACAAGAATTGCTTGGTTTTTGGTGCGAAATTTTTATGTCCCATTACCTACATGATTGCGCATCGAATGGCAGTGGAATGCACCAGAAACATTTCTTCCATCGTAGGGTCATTGATGCGTATTTGAAGCACATCTTCATTTATATTGGGAAGCAACCAAATTCTAAAGTTTTTTGGCAGTAATTCTGAATGGAAGGTAACACAAGATTCACAACTAACACAGACCTCTGCCATACTCTCCAAATTCCAATTCTTTTGACATAGATTATTTTGTGAAGGGTCTAAATAGGGTGTGTGATATACTCTGGTGGCATCATCAAGGCACATAATTGAGTGGATCTTGATGATAATTAAACCTGATTTGACAAGTATTGCACTCAGCTTTTGGGCCTTAATCCATCTGTAATCAGCCATGTGAAACTACTATTCTGTATCCTAGCTTGAGTTGTAGACATGCATGAGGGAGATGACCATAATAAGTTTTGGGTTCCATTTTTTGAAATGGTGGTCGATGCATCGTTGTTGTTTTAAATAGATGTACTTCCATTGTCAACTTGGAATCTACCCGGAGCCTTTTAAAGATCTCTATCCATTTGGAATCTAATTCCCAGATGGGAGATTTTTAATCATTTGGTACCGATCTCTCCCACCATGTCAGATGACAAAGCTTCATTAGTTATCTTACCTCACCTTCATACAATTTCCCACTGTCATTACCACATGCCCTCAAACGTGTATGTTGATGTCATAAATGTGTGTTTGAAAACATTGTCTTGGCACCTATATATTATGCAGCTATGGGTATGTATTAATTACATTTTAAGCATCATTAGTTACATTGCTTGATTTGTCAGAATCCACTAACCTTCTTAATTCACACATCTCTGCTAGGATCACACTTGGAATTTTAAGTGTAATATCCATACCATCGCAACCTAGGTTGGATAGATAGTTTGCAACCCGATTTCCTTCCCGCAATGTATGAGAGAGGAATATGTTGGAAAAATTGTCCAGTATTCACCAAATTTTCTTCAAAATGTATTCTAATTACCAGTTATGGATAATTCTTTTGATGCAGGCATTAATTATAACCATGGAATCACCTTCAATATGTATGTCTGTGAATCCACATTGTTTTGCCAGAGTTAATCCTGCAAGAATTGCTTGCGCTTCTACTATATTATTCAACCCTACCGGAAATGGGGAGGTAATGCATGCGACTAGATTTCCATGTGAATCCCTGATACATGCACCCAGACCTTATATTCTTGAATTGCCACGTGATGCACCATCAAAGTTTATTTTCATTACCTGATGATCGGGGGATGCCATTTGATATTTGATCTATCAACTTGACCTGGCATATTTTTAGAGGCTCCCCATCCCATTGGTATGTTGAGGCTCCCCCAAATTCACATGATAGTGTTGTCCCATAAAGACACTATTGGGTTGTATCCACACCTAAAGATGCTAGCATTTACAACTTCCGTAATTGATTTTTTAAAACCTTATAGAACTGTTTCTAGCTTTGACTGCTCACTTTGAAAGATCCTTTTATTTCATTCACACCAGATCGACCATATAATAAGTGTTGGTGTACACTTCCAGATAATTGTAAATAGTGAGCCCTGATGCAATTCGGGCCAAGACTGAAATAGGTCCCACAGTTTATTGGGTAGAGGCGTGTAGAAACATAGTTTTTTTAAGGGAAAATGTCCAACATTCATATGAAAAGGGACATTGCAGTAGAAAATGATCAACCATCTCAATCTAATCGTCACACAATTTACACTTGAAGGCTTGTGCAATGCAAAAATTTTGTAATCGGTCGCTGGTGAGAATTCTATTCCTTAGTGCTAGCCATGCAAAACACCCTGCCTTAGGCAGAACAACATGGTTCCAGCAAAAATTATATGCTTGTGTTTGGGCCTTATCATTAGCTAAGTTCTAAAGAATTATGTAGCCTTCTTAGATTGAATAATTTCCATTTTTTGTGGAGGCCCATACCAACCTATTTACTTTATCTGAGAAGTAGATCTGCCTATCTGCAAATATATTTCTCAGTATTTCAGTATCTTATCTTGCAAGGTTCAGCTCATCTGGATCCTTCCAAATGACTTTTCCTAAATAATTTTTAACAGCCAGTACATAGTTAATGAGGTAGATGCCCCATCTATTTTCTGTAATGTTTATAATATCATGTGGAATCTCCTGAGATAACAAGGTAGGTTGACCACTCCAGGAGTCTCTCCAAAATTTAACACTTGATCTTCTATTTACCTCCCATGTAACATAATTGTGAACCAATTCCCTAGTTGACATCATGAAGTTCCATACTGCAGATCCTTTGGGTGGCTTTGTCAAAGAAAGAACTCTTGAAGTGTTTTGGTTATCCAAGTATTTTTTTTGCATTATTTAACACCATTTACTAGTTGGTTTGGTGTACATTTGCCACACATGTTTTCCCCAAAAGCTCTATTCTTGTTATGTAGATCATGCAGTCCTGCACCTCCTCTAGTTGGTCCTTGTGACATATCCTGTAGTGAGATGAGCAGGATCTTCTTTTCATTATTCATGTTCCCTGTCCATAAGAATTCTTTGATTACTTTTTGGATTTTCTTTATAATGGAGGATGACGCTTTAAGGACAGAAAGATAGTAATTAGGGATTTCCAAAAGAACAAAATTGATGAGAAGGATTCTTCCTGATAGAGATAACCACCTAGCCTTCCAGGCTAGAACTCTATTTTTTATTCTTTCGATGACCAAGGACCAGTAGCCTGGTTTATTACTTCCTACAAAGAAAGGGATCCCTAGGTAAGTTGATGCCAGAATGTCAACCGAGAACTGTAGGACTCGGATAATCCTATCTGATATAATCTGATTAGTGTTGAACAAGTAGATTTGTGATTTCTGAGCATTGACTTTCTTCCCTAAGGCTGCATAATAGAGATCTAGAACATATTTAATTTTCCCAGCTTCTTTCACATGGGATTTACCAAACAACAATGTATCATCTGCAAATAAAGAATGTGTAACTGATATTCTTGTATCTCCAATCTGAGCACCGATCCAAAACCCCAATGATTTTTGTTTCTTGATTGTTCTACTCAATGCTTCTACCATTATAATGAACAAAATGGGAGACAAAGGGTCTCCCTGTCTAACACCTTGAGTAGAAGAGAAGAAGCCCACTGCTATTCCATTAATGATAACTGAAAACCAAGCCCCTGCAATTCATGCCCTTATCCATTTACACCAAAGCCTCGAGAACCCAAACTGATGAAGTACTTGAAAGAGAAAGTTCCAAAATACTCTTTCATAGGCCTTCATCATGTCTAGTTTAATGACAAAGTTGGAGGACTAATTTTCATTAATCGAATGGAGGACTTCATGGGCACCCAGGGCTCCTTCCATAGTTTCCCTTCTTGGAACAAAGCCTCCCTATTCTTGAGATATAATTGATGGGATGAGATGTTGGAGCCTCAAGTAGATGGCTTTGGTTATAATCTTGTAATTTGTATATCAAAGAGATATGGGGCAGAAATCTGCAAATGTTTTTGGGTTTTTTACCTTTGGGGTGATAGTAATGTTTGTAGTGTTAAAGTATTCCAACATAGCCTTTCTTTTTCATGATTCTTCTACTGCTGCTAGCAATTCCCAATCCAATAATCTCCCAACATGTTTGAAAAAATAATGTTGTGTAGCCATCTGGGCATGGAGCTTTGTCTGGAGATAGTGAGAAAACCACATGCCTAAGTTCCTAAATAGTAAAGTGGACCATTTGGATGTCATTATCTTGCTGTGTGATTAATAGCAGAATAGCTTCCATTATTTCATCCATTTGTTCTTGCGATGGAGAGGGGTCCTAGGTAAGGGAGAGGAGATTCTTGTAGAAGTTGACCCCTTCTTATTGAATATCCTGAGCATTTGTTAGGACCTTACCCATAGTATATTCTGAGATGGTGAAAATTGTGTTGGTTGCTCGCTTTTGCTTGGTTGAGGCATGGAAAGTTTTTGTGTTCTTATCCCCTTCTCGAAGCCAAAGCTCATGGGATTTTTGTCTCCAATATTCTTCCTCCCTACTACATAACTCTTCCCATTCCTTCTGTAATTCTTTCTACTAGAGGTATGAGCCATTATCCATACCTTGCTGAATGGTCTGCTCATATATGTCTGCTAACTTTTGCTTTACTATATCTTTTTGCTGGAAAATGTTTTTGAACACTTGCTCATTCCATTTTTTAATGTGGCCTTTGATATATTTGATTTTCATGGAAAACTGATGCATTTTTGAACCATCCACAAATGGAGAGCTAACCCACCATTTTTTTATTAGTGGGATGAAGTGTGGGTGTCGAAGCCACATTCTTTCAAACTTAAAAGAAGGTTTGTGACACCTAGGTGCAACTGCATTATCTATAGACAACACTATCAGAAAGTGGTCAGAGCGCAGAAGAGATAGGATTTCCGATTGAAATTGAACATTTATAAGCTTCCAATCTTGTGAAATTAGGAACCTGTCAAGTCTAGATGTTATTTGTGCAAAATTAGCTCTCTTATTCATCCAATTGAAGGATCCATTTGTTGGGACTACATCCATTAAGTTGTTGTCATTCAGCAAAGAGAAGAAATCTTGTATGGTTCTTGGTGGGGGACATATTCCACCAAATTTTTCCTCCATCCTAAGAATAGAATTAAATTCTCCTCCTAGTACTACATTGTGATCACTATGAATCTAAATTAAGTGTGTTAAATGTGCCCATAGCTTATGTTTATCCTGTGTGGAAGTTGGCCCGTAAACATTAATCAACACAAAGGAGAAGTCATAATTGTTCACCTCTAAAAGTTGCCAATTAGAATCCTTCCCAATCAATCTCCCTTAGATGGTCTTCGGATTCCATAAGATAGCTAATCCTCCAGAGGCTCCAGTCCCTTGTTGGTGTATAGAGGCCCAAGTAACCCACTTTCAAATCAATTTTGCATAGTTTTCTTGAGACATTTTTGTTTCTTGCATTAGGACAATATCCGCATGAATAGAATCAATCATTTGTTTGATTCTATTTCTTTTGTCAGAGGCATTAATACCTCTGACATTCCATGAGGTGATCTTCATTATTGACAAGAAGGACCTTTCATCCTCCTTGTTCATCTTTTGATGGAGACAAACTTATCATCCAACGTGGATTGTATGCCAGCTATTATTTCTTCCTTTGTTTTTACACTTTTTGGTCTTCGGCCTTTGGATTTAGGTGTCTTGATGGGCTGAGCATTTTGAGATGGCATCTGTTCAATGGAGAGAATTTGTTTTTGTACATGCATGTCCTCAACTCTAGGCATATTTTTTTTATCATCATCCTCTTTATGTACTTCCTCAACATCCCAATCTTGGAATGTTATATTGGCACAGAGCGTGTCAAGGTATATGCAGACATCATCTATTGATTGATTGGAGAAACTATTAATTATCCCTTCCACCTCTGAAGGCTCTATGTATTCCAATAAATTTTTTTGTCCCTTCAGAGAGCATGCTAATTTTACAATTGAATAATCCATTTTCTCAGTTATAATGCCTTGTCCAAGGTATAGAGGCAGGTCCTCTGCATCTGAATACTCAATGATTTCCATTTCTGTAGCCTCTACCCTATGTGCTCTCACTTCCTCAACTAGATCCTTTAAATCTGCATAATCAGAGATTTCCACTTGTACTCCCTCTCCCTCAGCTAAACCTTGTAATTGATCAAATCTATGTTCTGAATCCATACAATTTGTCATTCCCATGTTTCCTCCCAGTGTTACTACCCCGTGATTTTCTTGATTGTGGATAGGGATAATAATGGGGGACTCTTGAAACATTAGTTGATGGACAATGTTGTCAACATGCATAATTGTAGGGGCCAGCATATTATCTATCTCTAGACCCTCAATGCAGTGAGTAAACTGATAATCTCTCCATTATGAGCAAAGGGATAAATATGAGAAGATATGTTGAAGTAAAACAAAGAACCACTCTGCTAAATTTTGTGCCTGAGACATTGAAGTATTGCCAGTGCAACCTTGAGTTTGTATTATTGACTGGGGTTTAACTTGGCATTGAGGTATTTCTTGCAAAGAGTAATAGGTACACTCCAAAGGATCTGAGCTATGATCCAAGCATACTCTGATTTCTGATGAATAATCCATCTGACAATCTGAGGTGAAGTGGCTGAGTTTACTTTGATATTTCTGAATGGTTTCTAAATGTTGGATGACGATCTGTTGTACCCAGTCTCCCCATTTAGATTTGATAGCAATCTGATTAAGAAAAGTTTTGTGGCTATCAATTAGAATATAGACTAGAGGTTCTCGATGAGGGGCTTCAAATGGAATGAGGTAATGTCTAATGAAGATACCCACAGTGTTTGCAATGAGTTCAATAGTTTTTGGATCTATGTATTCAAGTGGAAGTAGAGGAAAAGATATCCAGTGGGGGAAGGAGTGGGCAAGTCTAGGATCGGGCTTAAAATTGGGGATCCAAACCATAGTAAAGAGGCCCGATCCTTTATAGAATCAACTTTTATATTTGTGAACCAAATCTCTATCTTCTCTAGAATGAAAGATGAGAATAAAATATTTTGATATTGGATCTACATAGAATATTTCTTTTAAGCCCACAAACGACTGCATTGCCCATTCTTGGATTACTGTAAATGATAATTTGTTTGGAGAAAGCTTGCCTATAAAAGCCAAATGTCAAAGTGTATCGATGTGTGCCTACAGCATCTTATCTGGAAGAGTGATTGATGCCATATTAGGGGCCAGAGCTACATTAATTTGGGGATCTTTCTTTTGCCAGACTCAGTTGGTTTTTTTTGGAATGGAGGGGGCTCGAGAAGGGTAGTCACTCACAGGGGGCAGGGTTTTAGGCCCTTTGTTCTGGTTGTGCTTTCTGTTGCTAGAATCATCATGGCCGTGATTCGGGGATGTAGGAGGGGTGCCTTCACAAATGTCAAAAATTGGCTGCTTCTCTCTGAGGAGTTTCTTGGACCTGTGTCAGTATCCTTTTTTACCTGTAGGGAATATTTTATGATTCTAAACTTTAGGCATCTCTATTTCCCGCTCAAATTTTTTTTCAAAAATTTGACCTGGTTTACCCAAAAATGGAGGTGGGTGGCCAACGACAGTGGATTATTTTGAGGTTTCCCCAGTCTCATAGGTTCAAAAACCCTCATGATGCTTGTAGTTCAAAAAATGAAAACAACATTTGACAAAAAATGGCTTTACCGGTTGAACGATGGCTTTTCCATGAAAAATAGATCCAGCATGATTACCTGTATTATTTTTTTCTGTGAATGGGACTTTCAAAAACCCAATGATCTCTGCATCTTTATTCCTAGCTGGTTGAACAAATAGCGTAGCTCAGAAAATATTCTTAAAAACATCAGAGAGGTTTGTCTTTTGATCATACTGCCAGATACGGTTTTGGGGCTATTGATGATGTATATACTGACCCTACTGATTTTGTTGATGTTGTTCTCACTGTTGTTGATGGTCCTGCTATTGTCTCTATTGCGGGTGGTCCTGCTATTGTTTCTAGTGCTGCTAATCAGGGGGTCACCTTGCCTGCATCATCCTTTGTCATCTATTATTATTGCACTTCATATTAATTTGTGGATGATCTTGGATGCTTAAGTTTTTCATTTACTTCTATTAAGGTTAAAATTGTGAATGGTGATTAAATTTTAAGTGATTGTAAATTTGGTTGATTTGGTACATTACCAATTCACCACCCCCCTCTTAGTAATGTGATATTGATGCAGGAGCATCTTGGGTTCTTTGGAAATCCTGATCAACCAAAAATAGGTTTTTTTTAGTTCAATGGATTGTTGGAGGCTGCTCGGTAAAGTGTTTGGTAACTGTTGTTGCTCAGTTACTTGTTCTATCTTTCTTTACCGACGGGTCTTAGTGGATGTTCTAGCTGCTCAGTTGGCTTTTCATCTAGTTGTTTTTTGTTTCTCGATTACCTTCTTACCGAGTTTTTTTTGTTGCTTGGTTGGTCTTCACCAAGTTGTTCATGTTGCTTGGTCAGCTTCTTACCAAGTTATTTATTTTGATGTTGGACCTTCTGGTTGGCTTTGGCATTTAATTTTTATAGCGTAATTAACATGGGCTCTCTCATTGGAATGTGTGTGGACCTAAATATGGTTCTTTTCTATTTCCTATGTTGGATCTTTAGGATATGAGTGTCGACTTCTTTGGGGGACTCTTGTATATATTTGGTTTTATGTTCTTAGATTAGGATTAGTTTTGGGTGTAGAAGATTAAGGTTAGCAAATTCAGATCGAGGGTCTGTGACCTCGCATGTATCAAAGATTATTCTATAGACATTTGAATCTATATGGCCGCAACCAGGAAGGCCTTACAGCCTGACATGTAATAATTTTGTTGAATTAATATATGATCTATTGTTCCTTCTCTTCCTTTATGAGTTGTTTCTTATGTCTTATTCTGCAAGTTGGTTTGGATAGCTGGGAGTGCCTTGGGCCCCTATTCTCCATACCCTCCTTGCATTAGATCTCTGGTCTAATAATTGGTATCGGAGCTCTGGTCCTCTATTGTGGTGAAGCTTAATAACTTGAGGTAAAGATCCAAGATGATGCAAAAGGAAGGTACTAAATTAACAAGAGAGAACTAAACCATATGGTGCAGTCTCATGAAGCTCTATCTTAAGGGCTTAGGTGATTATTATTGGGATCATATGGTAAATAAGTATACTATCCCTCCAGGTACCCTAACTCCAGATCAGTTGAAAGTTAAACATGAACATGTTGTTACTATGGAAGCTATTGCAAGTGTTCTTTCTGATGCAGAGTATGTTGATATTAAAGACATAGATACTACTAATGAAATGTGGGAGAAGTTGACAACAATCTATGGTGGAGATCCACATGTGCAAATGGAAAAGGTTGATAGCTTAAGAGGAAAGTATGATGAGATGAGAATGCAAGACAATGAGAACATTGAGCTATACAATTAGAGAATCAAAAAAGTTGTTGCTGCTATCTGAGGTATTGGTGGTAATATTCCTAAGGAGGATGTGGTAATAATACTGTTAAGAACTTTGTTACCTTAGTATGCTATTAGGGTTCCAACTATTCAAGAGCTCAGATATTTAGGAACTTTTACTATTACTCTGGATGCACTATTAGGGAAATTAACTACATTTGAGCTAAGTAATTATGATAATAAAATGCCTAAAGTTGAAGCTACTTTCAAGTCATCATTGACTCTTGTACCATCTAGGAAATTAAAAGAGACGTCTAAAAATTATTCAAAATGTCACTCTAATGATTATGAATCTATCTTGTCTAAAGAAAGAGATGAGGAGGATCTAGAAGCCTTGATTGCTAGAAGGCTACATAGAGGAAAAGGTAAATAAAAGGGTAAGTTGTCTTTGAATTGATTTTTTTGTAAAAAAATTGGTTATATTGCATCTAGATGCCCTGACAGTGACAAGAAGGAGAAACTAAGAAGATTCAAGGATAGGAACAAGAAAGTTTGTTTCTTAGCTCAAGAATGTGTTACCGATGAGGAATCTGATGGAAGAGATGAAGAAGAAATTGTGTTTGTTGCAGTGAAGGAAGATCCTTCAGAAGAAGGTGAGAGAGATTTAGTATCTAACATGTATCACAATGGTAATTGGATTATTGACATTGGATACACTCATCACATGACCGGTGATAAAAAAATGTTCATAAAGTTGGAGTAATGTGATGGTGGCTCGGTATGATTTGGGAATGATGCTCCATGTTTGGTTAAAGGTAAAGGATCCATTTATTTGAATGATAAAACTATTTGTGATGATGTTTACTAGGTTGATGATTTAAGCTACAATTTGTTAAGTGTAGTTATTTAAATAAAAAATGTTTTAAATTAAAGTTCAATGGAGGTATGTGTAGAATTATTGGGAAATCAGGAGAACTGATTTCTACTGGTGATCAAACAAGAGGTACCTTGTTCCGTTTGAATTTTACTATTAAGAGTTGTCTGCTAGCTAAGGTTAAAGATTCTTCATTGTGCCATAAGATAATATTTTATGTAAATTTTGATAAATTGTTCAAAGTAAGTAAGATGAAGTGAGTGAGAGGTTTTCCCAACCTAGTGAAACTAGACAATGTAATGTGCAAAGAATGTCATCTTGGAAAGTTAGCTAGTTCTAGTTTCATCAGTAAAAAATACTCTTCTAAAAATTGTGTGTGTAAGATTACACCTTCATGAAATTAAGATTAAGAACAACAATTCTATGGAAAGACAATACAATTTAATCTAAGAATTGAAGCTAAAAATCCATATCATCTCATGGTTCTCTATCTAAGCTTTGTTAAGAGATCTCTCAGGCTTAATCTCTCTCAAGGACAATCCTAGAATGAGAAATGAATGATAAACAAATGCTCAAATCTAGCTTAAAATGCTCAAAATGATCCAAGATATGTTAGAAAACAACAAATGCTCCTAAACATGATATACTAAATGTTATGCAAATGTTGAAATACTCTCAAATGCTCTCCATATGCCTATAATAAGGATGGTTTTGCTCTTGAAATTATTGGATCCCAAACACAAAGGAAATGGCTTGTATTTATAGCATTTTCCCAAGGGTAGGGGGTAGAGTGAGTTGATCATGATCAAAGTTTGGTTAAGTCAAAAGCTTTGAGGTGTTTTCAAATGGAGGGAAAATTGGTTGGTTGTCTCAAAGATATTAGAAATTAAATAAATCAATCATTTAATTAATTTAGCCATGGAAGGGTGATTGGGTTGGATTTGGTCTTTTTGATTTGAACTATACAATTGAAAAATCAATTGCATAATTTGATTAATCCCTTTAGGCTTGAATTTAATTATTTGATCTTTTAGTTTGATTTGATTTTTGTCCATTTTTTTTTTATCCTTTTTTTTGCATTGAGATGAGATTTTAAGGCATTTAGCTGAGATTTATAGTTTGGAATGCTTGAGATACACCTAGTCAATTTTAGGTGTCTACAAATGCCCCTCTTTGAATTGATGTGCGAAGCGCATTGATTCAAAGAAAGCTTGATCGTCATGATCGTTGATTTGATGTTGATGAGCTGATTGACTGATATGAAAACCTGATATGAAATTATGATATGAAACCCTAATATGAAATCCTGATATGAAACTCTGATATGAAACCCTGATATGAAACCCTGATATGAAATCTTGATATGAAACCCTAATATGAAACCCTGATATGAAATCCTGATATGAAACCCTGATATGAAATCTCTGATATGAAATACGATATTTTAAATGCCCCAGAATTGTGGTTGAATGTTATGATGATGCCCCCTCGGAAATGAAATCATATTGATTGTAGGTAAAAGTTTTTTATGAACAATGTTGATAGAAGAGATCCAAGATGATTGCATTTTTTATAACAATGATGTTTTGAAAGATGTCAAACAAATGCCCTAGTGTGCAGAATATGCAAATTAGGTGTGACTGGGTCAAAAATCTCACAAAAAAGGTTTAAATAGCTTAAATAGGTTGAAAAACCCAAATTTACTATTCATTTTCACTTTTTACTATTGAGATTTTTCTCTGAGCCTCTGACGATTGACAACGATGGTGGTCCCAATTCGAGAGCACAGGTTTGAGTGAGCACATAGATATCAGAGACCTCCTAACTATGGGCCTCTAGTGAGTGGTTCAAACTCCCTTAGTGCATTTATTGCTTTTGAAATAGCATTTAATACATGTTTTTAATGCTTTCTAGGAAAATTTTAGCAAAATGCCGTGTAGGATTGATAAAGTGCTGCATAGGGCATAGAAAAGCCGCCTCCACATGTTAAAAATCCACGTAGGAGCAATCCTTAGCTGCGTAGGATTTAGGGAAAAATTGTAACCCAAATAGTAATGAGCCGCCTGAAAAACCCTAATTTTTAAAGGCCGCATATGAGTTGTGAAAAGCTGCGTAGGCCTGTAAAAGACCGCCTAATTAGTTAAGCGCTGCCTCCAATTAGTAAAAAGATGCTTTTAAGGAGTTAAAAGCCATGAGGCTTGAAAATCCATGTACACTAAGTTAAGTGCCACCTACCATTAAATTTGAAATTTGATATAGGAAATAGATAAAATAATTGCGATTGATCGTCCAGATGACCCAATTAGATTCCAAGCTAGAAAATGTACGTCTAGAATGTCACGTAGTGTTTAGGATATTAGAGAACTCATAATGATGAATGTTTGATAGGTCAATTAGATATGATTAAAAATGATTACGAATTGTCCTTGTGTCTCTTGATATAGAGGTTAGGAGAAATAAGTTGATACGCTCAAGTTAGAGCAAAGATATATTTAATGTGTTTTGATTGACATAGAATGGTTCACCAAGAGAAAGACTAACATGATTCACTTTGTTTCAAAATGTAGGGACATTACCGCAAGTTGTAGGTACAAGGTGTAGCATTGTGGATTTTTTATTTAGTAGATGAGCTTACGCCTCCTGAGCGGCGTACTATTGAGACATGTGGACTTAGTTTCCTGTTAGATCTCCCTCAGTTTCAGTTGAACTGAGGTCTATTGACAGCTATGGCAGAGCGATGGCACTCTGACCATAATACATTTCATTTACCCCTTGGCGAGATGACTATTATGCCAGAGGATGTGTATAGATTATTGAGGATCCTGACTCATGGAGAGCGGGTGTATTATGTTTCAGTGTATGATAGTAGTGTATGCAGATGGGTGTTTGGAGATAACACCATTGATGATGATTGCATTACTTGGGCATAGTTTGCCTCTTTTCCTACTTTACCAGCATTATTAGGAGCTATGATTGGTGGATTATTTTTGCTAGATAGGAGAAGTCATGGTTTTGCGGTCGAATGGGGCCAAATTTTAGAGGACCTAATTGCACATCCATGAAGATTAGATTGGGGCTCCTATATTTTGGCTCAGTTATATCATGATCTTCATGAGATTGTGTATTGACGCAATGCAGCTCTTTCTGCAGGTGTGGTATTATTACAGTTCTAGACTTGGGAGCATCTGCCTATTACAAGGCCAATTTCAGCTTGAGTATGGGTCTATGGTTATCCGTATGCTTTTCTATATGATGGCATGGTTGTCCAGCATCGTTTGGGAAAGGTTGATTTTTGGAGACGTACGATTGATGATATTGATCAGGTAGTATGGAGGCCATATCTGCAGTGTGAGAGGTGGCAGGAGGATGATGATGAGTTACCATATATTTTTTTGCCTTGATAGATGATAGGCCGATCACCATTAGTCATTGAGAGATTTTTCTTTAGGAGAGTACTCCGTCAGTTTGGCAGAGTTCAGGACATGCCATAGGGTATGGCACTCTATGCCAATGTACAGGCTGAGAGATCAATGTGGAGAGAATAGGTTGACTAACGGTTAGCTTATTTGCAGATTGATTAGCTTGGGTATGGTGTGTGGGATATGATGACACAGGTGGCAGATGCAGGGATATTGGTTGAGTATCGCAAATGGTTTTTGCGACATCAGTTTGTTCGATTCACTAATCCAGCAGAGCCCATTCTTGATGTTGATGAGCTCTTACATGATGGTCATGATGGAGATGGTGGTGGTAGACCTCGTAGGTGCAAAGTTTAGAGGGAACCTAGGGCACCTCGGGTACAAAGAGCTACAGGACCTCGGATGAGAGGTGGACATGTGAGAGGCTGAGGCAATAGATTCAGGAAGCCTAGGAAGAGACAAGCATGAGTACAGGTACCTCAGGGTCAGGATCCCTTGATAGTTGGTGTAGATTGGGCCAGACACAGACATAGACATGTCTAGGTGGCCAGATAGGTTCCAGTTCAGGGACAGATTCCACAGGTGGATCCATAGATCAGTATGGCACAGGTGATACCTCATGTACCCTTAGCACCTTAGGCACCATAGGCTCCTTTAGCATCATAGGAACCTCCATTTCCTCCCATTACAGATGATTTAGTGCAGGATGTTAGGGGTTTACAGGCAGGGATGATTGTAGTGACAGCTAGATTGGATCAGGTTTCTACTATGTTGCAGCAGTTTTTGACTACTCTGGCTCAGTTACCTACCAGTGCGAGCACGAGTCAGGAACCTCCTAGTACATAGGATAGAGCAGGTGATAGGGATCCTGATGGTGCAGGGGGTTCAGACACAGGTTTAGCTGGAGATGGATCAGGTTCCCCTGCTGGGTCATGAGACAAATTTGGATCCATGATATTTGGATATAGCATTGATGATGTATCATATGTATTTTTTATCAGGATTTTGATGTATGGACCATTGTATTATTGTACCTTTGATGTACTGATTTATGTTATAGACATTGATGATGGACATTTATCTATGATGATCTTTGATTCCTCCTTTGATGATGTTATGAGATTTCCTTCTATGCATATCTACATGTTTCTATGATGCATTTATTTCTATTGTGCTATGGATGCAATGTCTTAGAGTAGGACATAGGTAAATGGATGCAAAAGATGTTAATGCAATTTATCTCTATATGCTTTTCTGATTTAACCATGTATGGATTATGCAATGCAATGAATGCAATACTTAGCGCTATGATAAATGAAATGCAACTATCTTTTTGATTTTGGATGTATGCAATTTAACTTATGATATGCAGTTCTAAATGATGATATGGATAAATGAATAATGATTAATGTTTCTTTTTCTTGTTTTTCTCTTGACATGAATATATATTGAATAATGACTAATGATGATGAATGCAAAGGAAAATCCCATGTTGATGACCTCAAATGAATAAATTGATGAAGTGTTGTCAACTTTTATCCCCCCTTTGAACTTGGAAAATTGCTAGAAAGACAAGCCATTTGAAAACTAAACTTGGAGAAATGTAATTTAATCTAACATGCAAAAGAAATTAATCTAACATGAAGATGCAATTAATCTAACATGAAGATGCAATGCAACTAATTGTCCTTGAGGTTTGTGAAAGAAAGGCAAAGTGGGATATATTTTCATCATAGAGCATTGTGGAACTAGGATTCGATACAATCCTTATTGGTGCCACTGCGACCATAAGAATACGAATATGACTTTCCCTCATGTGGTAACCCCTTCTATGAAACCAAGTACAACCCTCACTAGTTGAATGACCAACTATGGGAGTATGAATACCGATTTAAACAGATTCAATGTTGCAAGTGGATGTTGGTATTAAGATATGGAAAATCTAAATAGACAAGGTATCCTTTTGCGTAAACAAACAAAGGTTAACCCTCCATCCCATATGAATTTCCTCTATGGTTCTTTGATGACCATGTCCTTAGACTAATTCACACAAATTAAAGAATCTTCCTCAAAACAGTCACTCAGAAGATAAAGAAAACATCATGTCTCTATCATTGCCAATCTAGTCAAAACATCATTGATTAGCTAAAAAGAACATGACTCAAAAAATTCAATGAAAAACTCATCCAAATTCCAAGTGTTTGTGAAATGTATCAAGATTTTCAAATAAGAATTCCAGACAATCTGATCATTTAGGATGTGTCAATTTTTAATCGTGATAAAATAAGTCAATGAAACTCAAGGAGCGTGTTATGTGATCAAACTGTTTAGGGTTGAACAATGATATTCATCAAAGGTTCCAAAATGTCTCTCCTGAATCTGAAAATCTTCTTCTCATGTGTGACCAAAATGTTGCATTATTGAATCTGGTTGGTACCAAAATCTATGGTGTGTGCCCCCAAGTGATAAATGTGATCAATGTGAAACTTAGGGCAACTGAACCTAGAATGCAAAAAAAATGCAGCTCTGAGACTTTATTAGGGCGATTCACAAATGAAAGAAGCAATGAGGATATGGACAAGTGAGATGAGGAACCACAATATGTACAAATGCAACTAGGAAACACCTAAGGGACAAAAGGTGCCTGTTTCCAGGTTTTCACCTCTTGGGATTATTGCTCTTTTTCTCTCTCTTTTTTTTTACTACCAAGGTGCCTATTGCTAGGTTTTCACCAAGGCACTTTTTTTCTCTTTTTCAAATATTTTGGGCTTTTTGAATTTTTCTGATTTTTTTTTGTATTTTTGATCTTTTCTCATTTTGTGGTATTTTTGAATTTTTCCATGTACAGAGGTGATGCTTGACTCATCTGATACTCTCAACTTATACTCTTTATTTTGATACTCTTTCCTCTAAATTAGGTGTGGAACCTCTTAAGATGAATGTTATTGATAGGTTCTAGCAATTCATCACCATCACAATCAGCTAGTTTGTAGGTCCCCGTTCCAAATGAAGAAACAATGACAAAAGGACCAAGCCAATTTGCTTCCCACTTTCCTTTCTTTTCTCTATCAGCCTAATTTTTGGGATTTTCTCTCAATAGTAGATCCCCTATTTGAAAGTTTATTGGCTTGATATGCTTGTTATAGTTCCTAGAAATTTGATTCTGATACACTTTCAAATGATCATAGGCGTGAGTTTGATGTTCCTCCAACAATTCCAATTGTTGAAGATGGGCAACTCTATAATCCTCATCCATTATTAATCCATGCAATGAGACTCTAAGGGATGGTATTTCAAATTCTAAAGGAAGAACAACTTCGGCCCCATAAACCAAAGAAAAAGGTGTAGCTCCTGTCGGGGTTCGAATACTAGTCCTATAGGCCCATAATGCTAGATTGATTTGAAGGTGCCAATCCTTTCCTAATTTTTCAATGGATCTGTTAAGGATTTTAAGGATGTTGTTGTTGGTAGCTTCTTCTTGTCCATTACCTTGGGGATAGTAAATGGATGAAGAGTGATGTGTAATGTGGAATGTGTCACAAAGTTCATCAATATCTTTGTTCTTAAACTATTTTCCATTATCCGTGATGATGGCATGAGGAATGCCATATCTGCAAATGATATGATTTAGGATAAACATGAAAATTTGTTTTCCTGTCACAGTTGATAAAGGGATAGCTTCAACCCATTTAGTAAAGTATTCTATCATTGTGATTATATACTTGTGTCCATTTGAAGAAGGTGGATAAATCATGCCAATCAAGTCAAAACCCCATTGATAGAATGGCCATGGTGTGACAAAAGGGTGTAATTGTTGTGCTGGTGCATGAATCAAGTTTCCATGGTATTGACATTTTGCACAAACTTTAACATATTGACAAGCGTCTCTTTCTAAGGTTTTCCAAAAGTACCCCATACGTAAGATTTTCTTAGCTAGGTTTAAACCATTTGAATGTGACCCACAAATCCCCTTGTGGACATCTTTTA
>MU225839.1:524749-546340 GCA_018584345.1 Thuja plicata
AAATGAAAATATGATCTTCTATTCCTATATAAAAAGTAACTTTAATGCTTAACAATTTACACAAGAAAAATATAATGTTTGTCTTGTATAAATTTGTATAATGTACACTTATGGATAATAATATATAATTTTAATTATAATATAATAATTATTTTGATTTTGCAACCAACATTTTTGTTTGATATATTGAATGGTGTGAAAAGAAAAATAATTTTGATGATTTTGTAACTTCAAATTTTCATATGTATGCTTTAGAAAAAATAGTATTATTTAATGATGAGAAATATGGCCAGCTATTTATTATTTTAATAGTATAACATAACTAAATAGTAAATAGGACAAAAGAAATAAATTATTATTAAAAATATAAATATATATTTAACTATTAATATCTTATATTTATTATTTTAATAATATAACATAGCAAAATAGTAAATAGGACAAAAGAAAAATGATCAAAATAAATTATTTTATAAATTATATTAAACATTTATTCTAAGCATAAAGAGTTAAAAAAATTTAAATTTTAAAATAAACAATTAAAATTAATTGTTTTTAAAAACTATAGTTAAGTACAAAAGACATTTAAGAATTTTAAAATCTTAAATGCTAAAAGTAGTTGAATATAAAGCATATCATTATATGATATAGTTTAATTTCAAAAAGATGGCAGATATTAATAGCTCCAATAATGAGTAATACATTTATAATGTACATTTAGTACAAGTGACATGACATGCTTTTTAATGCTGCCAATAAATGACTACCATGTGCTTTTTTAATTTTCTTTTAATTGAGCTTTTAAAATGTGAATTTTCTCGTTGCCTTTTTTGTTCACAACCAATAGAATTATAAATAAATAACATTATTTAGAATTTTTAAATATGTTAAAATTATCAAACTTTACAAAACAAAAACAGACTTAAAAAATCTTGAAATCTGATTGGTCAGATTAATTGTATTTCAAAACTAAATGAATGCAATAGTTTACCTTCCTATGGCAGGAACTAATAAGGCAAGGTTAGTGTGCAAAGGATATGCACAAGAGGAAGGCTTGGACTATGGTGAAACATTTGCACCTATGGCTATACTTGAAGGTGTAAGAATATTGCTTTATTATGCTACTTACAAAGGATTCAAGGTATATCAAATGGATGTTAATTCAACTTTTCTTAATGGTATTTTTGAAGAAGAGGTATACATTGAACAACCTCAAGGATCTGTTAATTCAGAAGGTAGGAATATGGTGTGTAGATTATAAAAAGATTTGTATGGATTGAAACAAGCACTTAGAGCATGGTATGAGAGGTTACACTCATATCTAATTCAAATTGGTTTTGTCAAAACAAGTGACAACAACAATGTGTATTTGAAGACGAAGAAAGATGAAAGATTGCTAATTGTAGAGATATTTGTAGATGATATCATTTTTGGTGGCAATTAAGATTTGAAAAAATCATTTGCAGATGAGATGAGGAAAGAATTTGAGATGTCTATGATTTGTGAGATCAAATTCTTTATTGGATTGCAATTTCAACGAATATAATATGGTATCTACATAAGTTAGTCCAAGTATGTAAGAGAAATACTAAAGAATTTTGGACTAGAGGACTCAAAACCAGTTGGTACCCCTATGGTAACTAGTTGCAGATTGTTCTAAAGGAAGATGATTCTAACGAAGTGGATGAGACACTTTACAAGTCCATGATCAATAAGCTACAGTATGTTGTACACAGTAGACCAGATATAACACATATAGCTAAATCAGTAGCTAGATTTTCTTCTAATCCTAAGGAATATCAAATGGTTGCAGTCAAGAGGATCTTCAGATATCTTAAGGGGAATGAAGAGTATGGTCTCTGGTATGGACATAAAGGTGATTTTTTTTTTAATGTGTTTACTGATGTTGATTGGGTAGGTAATGTTGATGATTGGAAGAGCACAAGTGGTGGTGCATTCTTTCTTGGTGAAAGACTTGTATCCTAGACAAGTAAGAAGATGAATTGTATATGATAGTCAATAGCTCAAGCTGAGTATGTTGCTACTGCGATTAATTATACTTAGATAGTGTGGGTTAAGCAGATTTTGGAAGGAATACATGAGAAAGTAACTAAACCAGTGGTTATCTATTGTGGCAATACAAGTGCTATTAATATTTCTAAAAACCCAGTGATGCACTCTAAGACTAAGCACATAGCTATCAAACATTATTTTCTTATAGAACAGATACAGGAAAAGGAAGTAAGGTTGGAGTATATGCTAACTAAGGATAAAGTTGTTGACATCTTTACTAAGTTATTGCCTAAGGATACTTTTGAGTACCAAAGAGGTAGGTTAGGGTTCATTCACATATATATTTTAAATTAAGAGAAAATGTAGTTGCATCAGTCCAAGTGTATTCATTGAATATTCCTGTGTGGATTGATGTTGTGAGCTACTCCTAGGGGGAGCAGTCTATGAAGTAATGACTCTTGGGTTATTCAAGTACTGCAGAGGTCATATTAGGTGCATTTGCATCATTTGGCACTTTTAGAATTGTTGTCAAAGAGGGAGAAGATGTATGTAAAGGAGGAGAGGATGTGAAGATGTATGAGTGAAGTCTAGTGAAAGGTAGAGTAAATATAGAATAGCTTAAAGACAGAAGTGGAAACATTTTCCTTCATGTTTTATGTTGTAGATATTGATGTATTCTATTAATGAAGAGAGTTTTAAAATCATTGATGAAGCATATTTGGTAAAGCATAGAGTGTTCCATCAATGCCAAAGGGTGAAATTGTTGGCATATCTGATGCAGTGATGGTAAGTGCATTTTGGTGATGACATAGTGGTTAGATATTATATTGTCATTGATGTCAACTCTTGACTTTGT
Organism: Thuja plicata; assembly: GCA_018584345.1. NCBI lineage: Eukaryota > Viridiplantae > Streptophyta > Pinopsida > Cupressales > Cupressaceae > Thuja > Thuja plicata. Next base: position 527,619 of record MU225839.1, read on the forward strand.
AATCCTAGTATGTTGTCAAGCATATTTGTCATGAATTATGAGTTTTAGTGGTTGCTATCTTTATGGGAGACCTAGGTATCTCTCTGGATGTCAAAATCATGATCGCTACTTTTGAAGTAAGTTTATGGGAGAGTTGTAATTGAATTAAGTATAACAGTACAATTGCTAGAATAATTGATGATAGGTGATAGATGATTTGAATGTCTTATCAAATCTATAATATATCTTGTGATGCGGTCATAGGATATACTGATCAACAATGTTTAGATGCTACAGTTACAATCACAACTACTTTGAGTGATCGGTAAGAAGGTTAAGTGATTGGTGAACAAAAAAAATGTTATTCAACAGGTTAAGTGTTTAGGTTCTTGAGCTACCGATGAAAGATCTTGTATCGGTGATCGGTATCGATGTGGCAGTGATTAACGATGAATAATTTACATGATCTAATGACGTGTATTTGTGATTGTAGGTGATGATATGACATCACATTGATCGATGTTTTCATGTGGATAAGATTCTTTAGGAAGTTTAATTATGGTCAAAACATGTTTTACTCTTTGGCTCAATTTCATATGTAAATCGTTGTATAGGCCGACGCAGTCTTAGAAATATGTTTTGTGTATTTAATTTTGGTGTTTGTCTCATTGCATTTGAGCGGGATGTTTTGTGATTTCATTTTAGGGTTTGATCAAGGTGGTGGACTTAATAGTTCATTACGTAATATTTAAAGTTCAATGCAAAGTGTGTTGATCATAGGTATTGTGCAAGTGCGGTGTAAGGTGCATGTTGCGATCAAGCGAGGGAGGAGTTAAGTATTCTCAGAAGAGATTTTTTTATTTAGTAGATCTGATCAAGCAGAGGTAGTGCTATTTTGCTGATCATTGTTGTTGTTGTTCCCTAATAGTTACAACAATTGAAATCCCCTAATAAAGTAGATCCTAACAAATCTTTATTTTAAATCCTCTAACAAGGCGACACATTAGCTTGTGTTTTTTAGTCTTCTAACAAGGCTACTCTTAACAGGGTAAAGGTTCTAACAGGCTGAAGGTAAATCCCTTAACCTGGTAGCACCTAATAGTGTTTTTCTAAACTCCTAACAGGGTTAAGCTCCTCATAGGGCGTACTTCACAAGAGTACATTATTTTAGAGGGTATTAATCCCCACTATCTTTTTTTCCCTATTTGGGTTTCCATGAGATAAAGTTGTGTGTCAAATTTGTGGATGATCTTGGATGCTTAAGTTTTTCATTTATTGCTATTAAGGTTAAACTTGTGAATGATGATTAAAGTTTAAGTGATTGTAAAGTTGGTTGATTTGGTAGATTACTGATTCACCCCCCCCCCCCCCCCTCTTAGTAATCTAATCTCAGGTCTAACAAAACAACCACATACACCTCTGAATAATACCCCAGGATTGCAACTCAAGATCTACAATGTATCACCTGAAAAACTGAAGTCCTCTTCACTGAACATGTTGAACACACTGTTTGAAAAAATAATTAACATGTTGACATCAATGAAAAAACATTAATGAACTAGCACACCCAAGAACCAAACTCTGACATGCTCAACAATCTTCCAACAAGTTCCATGTCATAGTTTTAGTGGTCAACTTGACACTAGGAAATTCTCTTTTCTCGTTCTTACTATATCATTTAGCTATCTAATGAAGAAAATAAGAATTGTGATAGTGATCATGGTTAGGAGCCCATTAGTATCACTCCACACCTCGCCGATGTATGAGATAAATTAAAAGACCACGACCATCCCTACTCTCCAACTATTATTTTTAATCTTACCTTTTAGTAATATATTTATTTGTTTATAGAAATTGTAAAATATAAATATGAAAAATAATTCTCTTCTACACCTTTATAACTCTCCCCAACATTAAGATAATGATTAGTAATGAAGAGTTTCATTTAATTAAAAACAAACCAAACTTTTGAAAGCAAAATATTAAACAATAATCAATTATATATATACATATATATATATATAGTTTAAATAAATGGATGTATACTTACATACCAATATTCATAAATAAAAGGTAAGGGCCCGTTTGGTGCGAGGCATTAACTTAGAATAAGCATTAGTTAATGCTAGAATAATTTAATTCTTTGTTTGTGGCATTTTTTGAATTCTCGAATTAGAAAACTAATTCCCATTTTGGGGCCAATGCTTGCATTAGTTAATTCTGAAAAAAACTGGAATTCATTTCTTATTCGAGAATAAGCTATTTATGGATTCAAATTTTTTTATTTTTTTTATTTTTATTTTTTAAATTTTTTTTTAATCTTTTTTTTTAATGTGGATATGTATATATACACACATGTGTGTGTATATATGTGTGTGTATATACACACATGTATGTGTACATATACAGACATGTGTGTGTATACACACATGTGTATATACACATGTGTGTGTATATATGTGTGTGTGTATATATACATGTGTATATACATGTGTGTGTATACACACATGTGTATATACATGTGTGTATATATATACATGTGTGTATATACACACACATGTGTGTATATATATGTGTGTATATACACATGTGTATATATATACATGTGTGTATATATATGTATATACACATGTGTATATATACACACACATGTGTGTATATACACACACATGTGTATGTGTGTATATGTGTATGTGTATATGTGTACACAAGTTAAAAATACATATTATTCAAATTAATTAAAAAAATGAAAAATAATCCTTATTCCAATTCTACAATATGGGATCCAAACGCAGAATAGCTTATTCCAACTTTCATTTTTAGGATTAATTAATCCGAGAATAGGTCATTTTTCTAGAATAGGCCTATCCTAGATAAGTTAATGCCATGCACCAAACGGACCCTAAGAGAATATGTATACTTACATACCAATATTCATAAATAAAAGGTAAGAGAATATTGAACTTCCACGTGAGGCATTCATTCCTCACTTACGCGTTGTGACTGACCATGTTTTACACTAAGATGGAATATATTCACGTGAGGATGAATTGAATTGGATCATCTCACACATGAGGGGGCATTTTGTTTGTTCTTTTAAAACTCCAATTAGGTTACTCATTGTAAAAAAATTTGGTGGTATTTGTGGTATGCAATTTTCTTTACAATGGCGTTGAAAATAGACAAATTTCTTTGTATTGTCATGGGAAAAAATGTTGCTCTAGTGTTATGGGTGGTAGTGGAAAAACTAAATTATTCCAAGATGGTTGAGATAGGTAGCTTGTAGTCACAAGTTTACCACGAGTTCATTGTACGAAGATATTGTTTATTATTTAGTTTGCATTGTTTCCTGGTAAAGTATGAGTGATGTGAAATTAAGAGGATAATTCTGAATTTGTAATTTATAAATATTTTATTAGAAAAATAAAATTATTTCATAGAGATGGTTGAGATAAGTAGAAGTGGTTGCAATCTTACAAGTTCATTGTACATAGATATTGTTTATTACTTAGTTTACATTTTTTGTGGTTAAATATGAGTGATGTGATAGTAAGAGGAGAATTTTGAATTTGTAAAAAAACACTAAGTTCTAACTTAGTAAAAAGAATTTGGTTTCCATTTCATTATCTATTCATCCAGTGTCTCTGTTTATATCATATTAAAATACTAGGACTACGCAAATCATCAGCCCCAGACTCCTTATCCTTCCACAATTAAAATGGTATTGTAACAAACACTGAACCTGTCCTTTGTTGTCATTCGCACACGGCAAAATTCCATTGATATATACAACCTACGTATGGAAGTTGAAAGCAAGCTCCAAGTAAATTCCACCTATCAATTATATGCTTGTAAGCAGTAGAACTGATAAGACCTAATATCAATTCGCAAAATAAGGCAAATTCCACCATTTGTATCATTGTTTACTGAATAAGTAATTTTCTACCTCTCCCAAGCTAATGTCGATGTCATAAAAAATCCTGACAATTACATATGATCTCGGGCAGCTAGTAGATACGAAGTGGCTACAAGTAAATTCAAAACTAGAAAGAATGCAAATGCCTATCATTCATCCATTGGTTGTATATTTGTTTCACTTTCCTCCATAGAAATTCATAGATTCTAAATTAAAGAAACAATGGGATCAACCAAATTCACCTGTGATGAAGCTGGGGTCGCTGAATACTGCAATTCTTGAACAGGATTCTTGAATACTGCCTTGCTGACTAATATTACTTCTTCTACAATAGTGGTAGTAAATGTTGAAATCTTGACCAAGTTGTTCATCTTTGATATGGTCTTCAAATGACGTCTCCCATTCCTCAACTTTCAAATTAATCCTGTAGTTTCAAAGGTGATATTCCATTGTTGGTGGCAGCACATGATTAAACTATAGATCTCTTTTCTCTAATGACAAAGATGATGAGCTCTGCATCTTCATATTAAATATTATCCACCACAAGTTGTGTTGCAAATACCTTGGTTACTATGACGATTAAATGCAATTTTTCTTAGCCTTAATCATATTAAGGAGAAAAGCACTTGTTACCACTTTTAATCAACATGCCAACCTTCATATATAAGACCTTTCAAGCATGTGAAATAAGGGATCATATTTTTCATCACCAAACAATTATCCTTGACGTAATGAATATGAGTGATATTTTTAGTCGCACATGACATATAATGAACAACGATCCTGCCAGTTTTCCGTGCATATCCAATTAATGATGCATTAATACTTCAATGCATTGGTATTTAATTGCTTTGGATTTTTTCCCTACGAATGATCTCAGCTAAATGTGGAATATATACTAAAATAAGCCCCATAATAGATGAGTCTAGGCTTTTTCCATCACACCCCATACTGGCAAAAACATCCCCAACTTTATTTTGTTCTCTATAAGTGTGTGAAATAAAGTAACCATTGAAATTTTGTAATATTGCGCAGATTTGCTTCAAGAAATATTCAATTCTCCAATTTGAAGACCTTTTATTGACATAGGCATTGAAAATTAAAATTGAGTCTCCTTCAATGTGTATTCTTGTAAACCCCGTCTTTATAGCTAATATTAAACCACTCAAAAGAGCATACGCATCAGCTACATTGCTTATGCATGGGGAATAGACAAAGCTTTGAACGCCTTCAAGTCACCCAAATGATTCCTAATGCAAACACCAATTCCAAAATTTAATGGATTTCCTCTAGATGATCCATCAAAGTTTATCTTAATATAATTAGGAGATGAAGGCTTGCATTTAACATTTTCTCTATCAATAACTTGTTGATTTTGTTTATTACAAGTAGAAAAGGAAGGGATTACCAATATTTTCCACTCCCTAATAACTATTCCATCCCAGTGAGAGAAAAGAGGATTACTTTCAATATTCTTTTGGGTATATGCGTTTACCAGTTCTGAGATAGAATTTTTAATTCCATCCAATACTACCTAGAATGGAGTAATAACCTTTCTGAAGATCCGCTTGTTTCTCTCCCACTAGATGGACCAAATGACTATTGTTGGAGTACATTTCCATATAAAATTAGACATAGATGAGGGAAAGAGAGTAGGCTAGGACTAAAACATATCCCATAATGTTTTAAGAAGTGCCATAGCTAGATTGAGTTTATTCATGATGAAGTACCAACACTGTTGAACGAATAAACATTGTAAACACAAATGATCTGTCATCTCATTTTCTTTATCATACAAGACACAACAAAAAGATTGATCAATTCGTAGTTTCTCCAATTTTCACTTGTTAGAATCTTTTTTCTTAAGGCTAACCATGCAAAACAACCCACCTTTGGTAAAACTAAATTGTTCCAACAGAAAAAGAAGGCTTTATATTTAAAATTATGATTTTCTATTTTTTGAACTTCATTATACCCTACTTTGATTGAGTATTTACCATCCTTAGAAGGTTCCCATATCAATTTATCCCTATCATTTGACATGTAGACCACTCTATTCATGAATACATCCTGAAGGCAATTTTGTAGCTCAATGGTTATAGGAAGAGCTGATGACTCTCTCCAATTGTCCTTTCCTGAATAAAGCTCAACTGCACTAACATAATCAATTATTTTGGATCCCCAAGAGTTAATTGTGGGTTTTATTGCTTTTGAGAGTTTAGCGTTTTGAATTAATGGTGGAAACCTGTTCCAAGAGTCTTCCCAAAATTGAATACTCTCCCCATTGTGCACCTCCCAAGAGACATATTTAGTAATCAGATCTCTTGATGATATCATGAAGTTCCATATAGTTGATCCCTTAGGTGGGTCCGAGATGGTTATAATCCTAAGTGGATCACTTGAATCTAAATACTTTTCCTGTATAATTTTACACCATTTCTTCTCAAGCTAAGTATACATTTGCCAAATAAGTTTTCCCCCAAAAGCTTTATTTCTCTTAGATAAATCATGCAAAACTACCCCTCCCACTTCCTTGGTAAGAGACATGTTTTTTAGTGATATCAACGGTATCTTTTTTTCATCAGACATGTTACCTTTCCATAAGAATTCTCTAATCAGTTTTTCAATTTGTTGTATAACTGAAGTAGGACCTTTCAGTACCAAAATATAATAATTTGGGATAGCATATAACACTATTTTTATGAGAAGAATCCTTCCTAAAAGGGACAACCACCTATCTTTCCATGTTGAGGCCCTACTCTTAATCCTTTCAATTATAGTATTTCAATAGTTTTCTTTATTGGATCCCACAAAAAAGGAATACCAAGATAAGTGGATGGGAGTACTTCCAAAAGAAATCCTAAAAGTTTAATATTTTTCTTGGAAATAACAACATTTGTATTAAAAATGTGTATCTTTGATTTCTAAGAGTTAATTCTTTGACCTGAGATTATGGTATATAGATCTAAAGTTACCCTGATTTTATTAGCTTCATGTACATTTTCCTTTACAAAAAGGAGAGTATCATTTGCAAACAAAGAGTGTTTAGCTAATAAGGAAATACCCATGATATGTGCACTTTTACAAAGCCCTTGGTTGTGTCTAAGCTTAATTATTTTGCTGAAAGCCTCTACCTTAATTATGAATAGGAATGGAGACAATGGATCTCCTTGTCACACACCTTGTGACAATGGGAAAAACCTTGCTGCAACCCCATTTATAATGACTACAAAATATGCACCTAAAATACATGCTTTAACCCATTTACACCACTTATCAGCAAAACCAAGTTTCTAGAGTAATTTGAATAGAAAAGACCAGTTAATTTTTTCATAAGCTTTCATCATATCCAATTTTATCACAAAAGCTGGTGACTAATTTTTGTTTATTGAATGTAAGAATTCATGGGAAATTAGTGCTCCTTTCATAGTTTCCCTGCTGGGAACAAACCCATCCTATTCCGAAGTAATTATTTTTTGTGATTAGATTTTGGAGCCTCAAATAAATGGCCATAGAGACTATCTTAGATATCGTGTTACATAATGAGATTGGCCTCAGAAAATGTCTTGGGGTCCTTAACCTTGGGAATGATATCAATGTTAGTGGCATTGAATTTTTTAATGATTGATGCACTCTTTCTTGACTCTTCCAAGGAAGCCAAAAGATCATGAAAAATAACATCCCAGCATTTTTGAAAAAATAGTGCAGTAAATCCATCAGGTCTAGGTGCCTTATTCGGGGGTAAGAAGAAAACTACCTTTTGTATTTCCAACAATTTGAAAGGGGCCAACAATGCTTGATTGTCTTGTGGGGATATTAAGGAGAGTATACAATCTAGGATTTCATGTTCTTGTGCCCCTTGAGGAAGGGGGGTGGTGGTGGATCAAGAAGATTTAAAAAAACCCCAACCCCTTCATCTTGGATACCTTTAGCATCTGTAATTACTACACTAGTTATAAAATCATTTATAGTAAATATTGTACTTGCTTCTCTTTTTTGTTTCGCTGACATGGAGAATAATTTTGTGTTCTTATCCCCTTCCTTGAGCCATAATTCTTGGAATTTATGTCTCCAATATTCTTCTTCTCTCTTGCACAACTCTTCCCAATCCTTCTTCAATTGATTTTTCCTCTTAAATGTTACTGAATCCAACCCACGCCTAATGATTTTCTCATTTATTTCCACTAACTCTCTTTCCACTGTTTCTTTTTGAGCAAATACATTTTTGAAGACTTGAATGTTCTATATTTTTATTTATGTTTTGACATATTGCATCTTCTTATAAAACTAAAACATTTTTGTGCCTTTACAGAATGGTGAACTCGCCCACCACCATTGTCTCAATAATGGAAAGAAATGTGGGTAATGGAACCACATTCTTTAAAAATTAAAATGAGGGCCTATTTCGATGCACTGACAATGTTTTTGCCTTATTGATGCTTAGGAGCATTGGGAAGTGATTTGATGTTGTAAGTGGTAGGATTTTTGATTTTATTATGTAGTCATGGATCTTCCAACACTGTGAAACAAGGAACCTATCCAATTTTTCTGCTATTTGAAGAAAAAGTGCTCTTCTATTTATCCATGTAAACATATCATTTTGTGGCACAATATCCTGTAAAGAATTGTCATTTATAAATTATGATAAATCTTCCATGGTTCTGATGGGGGGTAATATTCCTCCCTGCTTCTTTGCATATGAATTTATTGCATTAAAGTCTCCTTGTAGGACACTTTTATAATCTGGATATTGTTGAATAACATAATTAATTGCTAACCGTATCCATTTCTTATCATGTGTGGAAGTTGGGCCATGAACATTAATTAAATATAATAGTAGATCATATTTGTGTATCTTGAGAAGCTGTCAATTTATGTCTTTATTAACAAGCTGCACTTTTTTAGTTATGGAATTCCATAAAGTTATAAGTCCCCCAGTTGCTCCTACAACCTACATTTGTACTGATTACCAATATGTCATTTATGTACTGATTTTTTATAAGAGCCTTGAGATAATTTATATTCTTGAAGTAGTATAACATCTTCTTGTGAAGAATCAAGTTTTTTCTTGACCCTATGCTTCTTGTCAGAGGCATTTATGCCTCTGACATTCCATGATATTATCCTCATTACTGACAAGGAGAACATTTAAATCTCCTCATCATTCTCTTAATGGAGGGGAATTTACCATCTAGTGTAGATTGTGTTCTTGTCTCAATCTCCTCTTTTGTTTTAGTACTCTTAGGCTTCCTTCCTCTCAATTTTGGGATTCTCTAATTTTCTTTACATGTAGACGAAGTTTGCAAAATTGACAATGTTTGTAAAAAATTGAAATCTTCCTTCACATGTTGTGGTGGGCTCAATCTCACCTCCATATGAGTGGGTACAATCCTATTATCGATAATACTCAAATCCAACTCAGTCATAAAATCATCTTCACTGCCCTGTTGTACTCCTTCTAAACCCAACATTTTCTTTTTGTTAATATTGGCATTCTCATTTTGCATATGTTCTTCTATCGATTGAGGTGCATTATCATATTTTATATCATACTCCAGTTCTTCTTCTTCCATAGCATCATATCTTTGTGATTCCAACACTTGCATTGTCTTAGTGTGGAGTCAAGTTGTTGCTTGACCCTATGTCTCTTGTTAGAGGTGTTGATGCATTTTACATTCCATGATATTATCCTTATTGTTGACAAGGAGAACACTTGATTTTCCTCGTCATTCTCTTAATGGGGGAAAATTTCCCATCTACTGTAGATTGTGTTCCTGCCTCAATCTCCTCTTTTGTTTTAGTATTCTTAGGTTTCCTACCTCTCGGTTTTGGGATTCTCTTATCTGCTTTACATGTAGACAGAGTTTGCAAAATTGGCAATGTTTGTAAAAATTTTAAACCTTCCTTCACATGTTGTGGTGGGATCAAGCTCAAATCCATCTGAGTGGGTACAATCTTATTGTCTATAATATTCAAATCCAACTCAGTAGTAAACTCGTCTTCATTTCCCTATTGTACTCCTCCTTCTAAACCCAACCTTTTCTTTTTGTTAATATTTTCATTCTCATTTTGCATATGTTCTTCTATCGATTGAGGTGCATTATCATATTTTATATCATTCTCTAGTTCTTCTTCTACCATAAAATCAAATCTTTGTGAGTCCAATGCTTGCAATGTGTTAGTGTGGGGGATCTCATCTACATTCATTTTCTGAAACCTATCTTGCATATGATATTCTATTTGTTGAGTTGCATTATCAAATTCTATGGTGTATCCTACCTCTTCTTCTGCAATTTCATCAAACATTTTGAGGCAACAGAGATGAGTAATTATTTAGCCATATTCTCTATCTCCTCCTTTGATACTTTATTTATCTATAATTTAACTAGAGGGTGAGGAGTCAGAGAGGAATCTTTATGTGCATAAGATTAACTGGGAAGTCTTGAAAAACTAATTTATGAACAATGTCATCCATTTCTCGTGCCTTTATCCAAAAATGTTAACTATCTTTGTGAATATAGTATGTGTGAAGGTAAATCCTTCTAACCCATTTTTACTATTTTCATATGATAAATTGTTATCTGGTCTCTAAGAAAACCTTTGGTTATGACTTAAATGTGGTATTATTTGAGCCACTAACTAAGAAAGAGGATGACCTTGACAATCAAATTTTGAACCTTAATTGCTCATGTCTTTAAAATACTATTACCATCCCTACTTTGAGTAATGGTTAATCTATTATCATCTTTTTTTAGTGAAGTAGTTTGTGATACCTTTTCTGTAGGAATTATTGAGCCTTTATCTGAGGGAAAGTAAAAATAACATTGAATTGGATCAATGACTTGATCACTACATATGGTTACATGCCCTTGAATTAACCTTTGACATTAATAGATTTAGTGACTCTGTACATCAGAATGCTTGTCCACCATCATGGCATCCTAAATGGCAATTTTTTTATCCCATTTACCCCATTTTGAAGTGATAGATAGAGTGTTTGGGAATGGATTAGAAAGGCTTAGAAGTAAACATATTCAGACTGGTGAGTGGGTGATTTTGAATGGCATACAGTCATGCCTGATCAAAATCCCCAATTTATTAGCAAACAAATCTATGAGTTGTAGGTCTCTATGTTCCAATGGTAATGATGGAAATGTGATCCAGAAGGGAATACAATTACATAATATGGGGTCAGCCCTAAAATTTGGAATCCAAGGTAAAGTGAATAGGCCAAAACCCTTACAAAACCATCCCAATTTATGCACAACATCTCTATGTTCCTTAGAGTCAAAAAGGGAAATAAAATACTTAGACTGCATATCTATAAAGAAAATATCCTTAAGACCATTCCATTTCTTTTTGGCGCATTGAAGAATATCATAAAGTAATAACAAGGGTTCTAAGAACTTACCAATCAGAGTCGTTTCCCGTAAAAATAAAATTTGTGAAGATAGGAGGTGCTCAGGTAAAGAGATCTTGCAAGTTTAGTGTTCTTCCCCCTATCTTTTATCTTCATCATTGCCTAAATTACTATTTAACGTGACTAGCTCTCTATCTGGTTGTACCACCGACCCTTTCTTTATCCATACTTTCTTTCTTGTTCCTTAAGAAATGGATTTAAAGCTAATTAAAAAGCTAAATATAAAACACAAGTGTTTTATCTGATGTGGAAGTCAGATCCACATTTCCCGGGATTCTAACTGTCTCTCAGTAGACTGGTGCTCGGGATGCTTTGTAGTCTATCAGGTTCCTTTGGTATCTATTCTATCAGGTTGCACTGTACTCTGCTTGTCAGATTCCTCTGTCGAGTTTGCTCTGTTGGGTTCCACTTTGTAACATTTTTGGGTTGCACTGTGTCATCAGGTTCCCTTGAACTTGTATGTCGGGTTGCACTAAGCTTAAATTTCAGTGTTGGTGTTACCGACGATTTCAAAACTATTTTCCTTTCATACTAATGGCAAAAATATGTCTTCATGATCCTATTTTCTGGGACATTCTCTAGTTTGGAGGCTTCTTTGGTCCTTCACTAGTCTTCATCTCTTTTTAGAGAGGGGGTTTTCCCACTGGGTTTTCTCCTTTTCTCCTCTTTACAGAGATCTCTTTTACTTGGGTACCTGATCAGATCATGTTGTCGAGACCCATTTTCCTGCTTTCAATAGTTGTAACTAGGTTTTTAGCTTCTCCCTAAGGTTATATTAAGGGGGTGTTAGAGTAATAAGTTATTTCACTTATTGATTAAATTATTTTGATTTAATTATTAAGTTACTTATTATCTAGTTTACTTAAGCTAAACTTTAGGCATATAATAATTAATTATTATCATGCAACCTAGATATTTCCCTTTTAGGTTTTTGATCTTCTTTTATAAGTATTGATCTCTTTGTATTTTAATCATTCTCTCTCTGAATGAATATTTCATCTTTTCATAACATTCTTTGTTGTGTCTCCATTCTTTGCTTTTGTGACAGGTTTTTGGTACAGTGGATCTTGGTGTATGAATTCTAACAATCACCACATGAGGAAGTATGAAAATTTGAAAGTATAACAACCTAAAAAATGTTAGATAACGACCAAAAAACCCTAAAATTAGAAAATACTAGGATTTTAGCATTTGTTAGCATATGATAGGCCTAGGGGATAAATAAGGGGAACAAAAAATATACTTAACTAGGGAACAAGCACTTGGAATTTTCGAAATTGATTGTAAATGGTAGGTCAACCAATATCAAGACACACAACAAAGTAGGATTCAAGCATAAATATACACAATTAAATCAAGAACTAACACCTTAAACTTGTTAGCAAGGATATTTAATTGCTTAATGTTTCTTTCTAAGGGAGAATGATCTAACTAGAGGGGTTTTTGTTTGAGTATGTACTGAATAATAAACTATCAGATATACTTCCCTTCATGGAGGGTGAGGTAAGGTTACAAAAGAAGACCTTTTTATATTTTTACCTCATTATTGTATTTGTTCAGTTAACTTCAACGTAAGGCTTCTAAATTGTTATGCATTCTCAGTGAATTTACATTTAAAAAATATTGAAAAGTGTTAATTAATCCATATTTTCAATTTCCTATTCTTGGCGGCTCTGCATTCAAACTAGTCACACCATAAAAAAAAACTAGGCTGATTAGTATGGGACTAGGTTTATCTATTACAATGATTGAGAAAATCAAAACTTATGTCTTCTAGAAGATTCAAGAGAAAATAAAATGTAGAGTCACCAGGGAATAGACCTCAATATTTCACAAGACACACAAGCTCAAGCAGTAGAGCAAGATGTCAAGACCCAAGGTTTGGATTTAAATGATCTACAATCAACTACCCAAAATTTTGAAATTGTAAGGATGCTCTCATCATTGATAAAATACTCCCTTGAAGCCCTTAGTCTTCTATATGGATGAACTGGTGAGAAGCAGTAATTAAATTTTAAGAACTTAATGATTAATCAACCAATAAAACTTTTGTTGGCATCAAGCCTAACATTTTTCATATGAAATTGTTAATGTCACAAGGATTTTGGGTGCATGTTATAAAGTTCCAAAAATTTCTACCTCTCAAGGGGCTCTTAATTTTCCATTTTACAGACTTGTTTCTTTTGAGACTCTATACTAACAAAATAATGTGACTTCAAAGTAGTGTTTTAATTATTCCAATGGACCATGGAAGAGTGATTTTATTCAATAAGTTCATCTTCGTCACATCTAGTTGTCCAAAAATTATTTCCTCTGCATTAAGGGAGGTCATTAATGATGAGAGTTTTTTAGCTAGTGAGGAAATTGATTTAATGCATGATGAAAGTTCTAGTGATGATGGAGAATGAGCTCAAGGATACAAACTGTAAGGCATAAGCCTTCCAATTTATAAGGGATCCTTAAAATCTCCAAAATAAAAATAAGGGCCTATTCACTACCTTCATGCCACCAAAGGATACCTAGATCCCAATGCTAACAATGACCCAATTCGTCCTAAGGGGCCCTCACACTACACCCCAAGGCTTGATCATGAGAAGACCACTTGGGTCCCAAAAGGGAAGTATGATGTCACTAAGGTTATGGAGGACACCAACACCACCATGTCCATTATGGAGGTGTTATGTAACTACCCCAAGCATAACAAATCCCTTCACAAATGTTTTAAACAACTAAAACCCAATGTCAAGGAGGTTAAAACCATGACATTTGATGATGCCAACTTGGTAGTGTATTAGGTAAACACTAAGGATCCTTGAATCCTCCTAAGCTTGCAGATTTTCAGGAGAAACCCGCATAGCTATTTGGTGGATTCTGGAAGCTCTAACAATGTGATGCCTTAATCCATCGACCAGAAACTAAACATGACCCCCACCAAGACCAATGGTCTTGTGATAAATCTTGAAAAAACACAAGTCATGATGGTAGGGGAACTCAAGAATTTCTATATTCAACTCACATTAGACCTTTGGGTCTCTAGCTACATAGACATTCAGAAGGTATATAGTCCTGAGACCTATGGTATGCTACTAAGAAAACATTGGTCTAAATCCTTCAAGGATATATCTCGAATGATTTCTCTCATATATGGTTACCATGGAGGGGAGAGGCCAACCAGATCAAGGTGGAGATCGAATCCAAGATGAAGCAAGTCATCAGGTTGTATGGTCAATAGAATGAAGTGTCCTATGTGGAAATTGAGCCCAAACTTTATAAATCCTAGGAGATCCTGACACTAGATCTCCTCATAGGACATGACCTACCCCTAACCAATGACATAGAGGTATAGAGAACCTAGAACTTATCCCCAAGTTTAATGCATAATATCTTGAAGCTAGGCCCTGATGTCCTAGTTGTAGACCTCCTTCTCCCTCAATGGTGCAAAATACACTATCAAAGGAATTTGGAAATTTCTTTTGATGAATGTTTGAGTATAGCCACTAGCATACTAGCACCTCCTAGGGTAGAGGAGGATGATCATATTCTAGATAGGCCATCAATGTCCCCCAAATATAGTACTAGAGAAATCATCATCTGAACCAAGAACTCACCCTTCCTTGTGAGGTTGTACCCAATGCTTCTACTCAAGTCCCAAAGGTGGATACTTGTGAAGATAGGCCAAAGCCTTCTCCCCAACCTACCCCCAAGCCAACTAGGCCCAGAGAACAAGCTAGCAAGAAGGAACTCCTAATACTAAAATTTGGGCCCTTAAGTTTTATGGATCAAAGATCAAAACAAGGGAGTGGGGCTAGTGTGGAGTTAACAAATTTGAGAGGAAAGTCTTTCCTTGCATCTTGCATTCATTGAGGCCCTCCATAACCTCTCCATTAGGATTAGAGTAGGATGGTGAGAATCAAATATGGGGGTTAATGAAGTACCCTACTGCATGAATGGGTTGGTGGAGCTAATTGTACCACCTATTATCAATAATTTCCCATATAGGGTCAAATTTTAGGTTGTCCCCTTGTAGTAATATTTTAAAGCCCTGTTATTCCTATTCAAGGCCTCATAAAGATATCCCATTGGGGTTTTTGATCCCCATCTACCAAGAAAAGAACTCTAACCAAGGGCTCTGACATCTACAATTGAAAAGTATAAAAGATTAATCATTAAAGCTACAAATTAATAATGAAAGACTTGAATACAAAAAAAAAATTAAATATTCAAGTTTTCAAGTTTCCAAGTTATTTTCACATTCTCTGTAGCTTTTGTGCAAATTGGTTGTTGAAGATGATGAATGCAATACTTTCTCCATCGGGGATCTTCAAATAACTTGATTCTATCCATGCTTAACTCATAAACATTTTCTTCAAAGTCATCAAAGAAGTAAGAATACTTTTCAACATTAAGAAAACCATTGCAAACCTTGTGATTCCTTCTCTTACCAAATCCTTCCCTTGGGCATGTTCTCTCATCAAGAGAAGAACCTGAGGGTGATTGTAGATGTATTTTATGATCTTCCTTACATCCTCTACAACCGATCTCACCCAATCTAGTTTTCCTATGTCCTCCAAAAGAAGGTCAAGGACATGTGTTGCACAAGGTATCAAAAAAAGTGTGATGACATTATTTTGCCATTAGTATACTCAGTGAAAAACATAGACAGAAAGCATTACTGGTAGTCAGCAAGCATTACCGGTGAACCACAAGCAGTACCGGTGAAATGCAAGCATACCCGATAGAACAAAGATTTTGAGAAAAATGCTAAGTATAAAAGTGAAAAGCATCACCGGTGACCACAAGCATCACCGACGACCACAAGCATTACCGGTGATAGAATTTTTCAGAACAAACCCGATAGGAACAATGACAAGTTCAAGAAAGGAACACTGACGACCAAGAAAACTGACCATCAAAACTGACAGACAGATAAAGAACCCGCAAATTGTGGATCTAATTTTTACATGACGGATAAATCAATGTAATTCTATTTATAGATTTTTATTTTGTTTTAAATCATATTTGATGGTCATGCAAGCTTTATGTAAATGCTTTAAAGCATCCTAACGGATCTAAAGCATATCTAACTAAAGATCAAGGTCAAGTTGTAAACCTTGGATCTAGAGTTAACTTGCGATGCATAAATCAAGAATTGAACCTAAAATAGTATAAAAAGATGTTCATACTCAATTGTGAGCACATGAATTCTTATTATTGATAGCCAAAAAGAGCATCTAAGGAGAAAGAAGGAATAATTCATGCAAAGATCAGAAACAGAATCCATCAGTTATCAAGAACACACACAGGCTACCGACAAGCAGATAAAGGTATTTTTCAATCATGGAAGGATGATTACTAATATGTATGAAGCTTTATAAGATCTGTTATCAGCAATTAAATATTGCATATATCATCATATCAAAGACTTATGTAGTTGCATTCTAACAAGTGCATCACATCTAAAATCCTTTTGTAGAAGGTGGACTTAACCGTTCTTTCATAATCTCTTAACAGAGTGCACACTTAACAGTGTTGCTAAAGCTTCAAACAAAGTAGATCTTAACAGGTCTCCACTGTAATACTCCTAACAGGGTAGGTCATCAAAAGTGACCAATTGTAAGCCTTAACCAGCCCCTTCTTATCTGCAGATAGTGAAGTTTTGTGGGTAACAATCCCCACCACAATTTATACTTCCTTAACAAGAGTTTTCTGCGATATCATATCTTGTGTCATGTGTTATCTAAATTCATGAATGTTTCTATTATTGTTACATATCAAAAGAATGTATGATATGATTGATGACATGTAACTGATTGAATGTTTGACTATATTAAGTTGAAGATGATGCAAGACATTAAATCAGTTAATGGTTTGTATTGTCATTGATGTCAACTTGATATCATTTGTATGGTCATGCCAAAGACTTCAGAGAATCAATGGAATAAAGGTTATGCTTTCAAAAATGCATAAAAGTCAAGTATTCACCAAGTGACAGACCACACCGACGGAGTGCACACCATCGGTAAAGATAGAGAAAAACTCACAGTGTTGCCCGACGAGATATAAATAATATTGCCCGACAAGCAAGATCCAATGATGCCTGACGAACGAAGATCCCGAAGCTAACTGAAGCTACACCGATGGAACTGGTAGTTGTCACCGGTGACGAACTACATAATTGACTGATAGAACAGAGAAATCAAAAAATGACAAAATATCTAGCTGGCAGAGCTAAAGGATAGACTTAACTGGTTGTTTTATTTTCTTTATTCAACCACCATTAAGTAATTGATTTGTACAGTTGGCAAGAAGATTACTACTAGATAAATCAGGAGTTAAAGCCGCAAATCAATTTGGCTAGATTGTTTTTCATGCCAAGAATCAAGAATCAAGAACCTAGAATTAAGGGATATCATGTCTATTTAAGAGACAAGCATAATTCATTCTCGTAAGAAATTAGATACATGGGGGAGTGAACTGATAGAAGATGCTGAAGAGAAACTGATGAAGGATGAACTTCATGCAGTCCTGATCAATCAAGCTGAGGGAGAACTAAAAGATTTCTGCAGACACCGACGAACAGAAAAGCACAGCATCACAGAGCAGAAAGAGTTAAGTACAAAGGAACTGAATTGATACATTGATCAGAAAGGTATTGTGCATGAATATATCTGAATATCTGCAATTCAAAGTTGCATTAGAAATAGGTCATTTTGTTTCAGTTTAACCATTGAAGCATAAAGTCTCTTAACAAAGTAGGACTTAATAGTCTTTTTTTAATTAAGGTATATCCTAATAGATTACCAGAAGGTTGACTCATGATAGCAGCATTGGTCTTACCTATAGCCTATTGACAGTCTAAGAAGGAGGCTGATTCAAGGATGGTAGTAAGATTTGCATAAAGCCTATTGATAGTCGTGAGACTAATTCAAGGATGGTAGCATAGATGTTAGATACTTAGTGACAACCTATGTATAAAAATCCTCTAACAAGGTCACACTTAACCGTGTGTTTGTAACCTTTAACAGGGTTGGCTCCTAACAGGGCTCACTTCAGAAGAGTGAAAATTTGGGGTACTGGTCCTAGTGGTTTTTCCCTTAACAGGGTTTCCACGTTAAAATCCTTGTGTTATATGTGTATGGTTCATTACTTTATTATTTTACATTCTACATATGCTTTTATGGATTGACTGGTATACTCTGCATATTTACTGAGTATTGGTAAATACAGTTTACTGCTTATCGGTTATCAAGGAGAATAAGAACATATAAGATAAACCGACAGATAGTTATTTATTTCAAGTATTTCAAGGCATGCATCTTGTTGGGACTTAATAATTTGAGAAGTATTGATTGGTGGATTAAAGTTTAAATTGGATAAATTTTTGAGGCCACTGATTCACCCCCCCCC
>MU225839.1:553899-568268 GCA_018584345.1 Thuja plicata
GATTTCATATGCATAAAGAAAGATGAATAGTTAGATAAGATAAATTACAAAATGATGACTAAGGGTTAATGGGCTAACCAAGAAAAGTTTTAGAGGTACTGATTCACCCCTCCCCTCTCAGTACATCATCTCAATATAATTCCAACAAAGTGTACTATATTTTTCTTGGAGGATCCTACCAGCTGACACATTTATTTGTTTTTATCACTTTTTATCTTGTAATGGATCCCTAGAAATATGCTCTTTACTTTTTTGTCTCAAGAAAATATTTGAGTGATTATCTCACAACCCATCAGACATGAAGAGTTATATAAGGCATTTTTGTGTGATACTTATTGTATCTTCTTCCATGCCTTGAGTTGCATGGGATTAGGAATGCATGTTGTCATAATCTTTAGAAGCAATTATAATTACATACTAATTTTAGGGGAGCTATTGGCATTAGTCTTTTTTTTTTGTTCATTTCATACTATTCTGAATGGCAGGGCCCAATAGAGATCTTAACATGTACGAAATGATTGTAAACTATTGATTGCATGAAATACTTGCATGCCTTCAGTGTGCCTGAGTATGTTCACTAGGTCCAACATATAAGCATAAGAAGATTGATGGTGATTTCAAAATTTTGATGTTAAATTTTAGTGTCAACCAACTATATTCACAGGCGATGACAAGTTGTATATATTTGACAATAATTATGATGCACGAACACCTAAAGGTTCTAGGTTCACGAGTGATCAACATTTTAAAAAAATAACAATTTTTTTAATTTTGTTTTACTTTATTAATTTTTGGTGGTGTGGTTCATTAATTCCTAAAATGGAGTTGTCTTTGTTGTCTCAAGATCATGAATTGGGTTGATAATATAGTTTATTAGTTCCAAGATGGGTAGGATTTCTTAAGTTTGGGTAGGTGGGATACTATTATGTGTGTCTACAAGGAAATATGTTTGTTGGGTGCATGTTGACTCACTTGGCTCTAAGGAACCAGTTATAAAGTAGAGCATTTATAGCATTGGTGATCTAAGACAAGGAGAGAAGTGTTAGCATGTGTCATGGGGATAAGTTGTTGTATTTGGAATCTATTTCCAAATGTGTTTTGAGTCAATTGGAGTATGGGAATTTCACTACTATTTCTTGTCTAGATACAAAATTCTAGATTGCATGTTATATTGAGGTCGAACCTCATTTCCTTTGTAATTTAGGCCTTAATATTTGAAACAATTTTTATTGACATCAACTTTGTTGCACTTGGATTGTTGGTAGTTATATTATTAAAGGCCAGGCCATTGTATACACTAAAAAATGGCTTCACTAATTAATTAATTAAATATTTATTATTTAATTAATACAAACTTGATGAATTAATTAAATATTTATTATTTAATTATTGTTTATTTCTTCTATTTATTAATTAAATTATTTTAATTTATTTAATACATTCACTATAGTTTATTCTTCTTATCCTAAGTCTTCTAAATTAGTCTTATTAAAGTGATTAATTATACAATCACTAAATATGACTAAGCCTCCTAGTCCACCTCTTAGACCTAGTCACTTGACACATCACCTTGGATAAAATAATTAATTATTATTAACTATTAATTATTAATAACTCATTATCCTCACCCACACATGTCCTATTTCTAAGGGTTGTGTGGCCTCATAAGACTTGGTCTCATGACCACATGTCTTCCCCTACACCAAGTTAAGAAGCAATCCCTATTCCTAAGGAGCTTCTCAAACCACCTCAAAGAGTCCAAGATGACTCATGGGACACTTGTACCAAGAGTCCTCATGAGGAAAAATTCCTTCCTCTTTCCTCTCCATGGTCTTTGTGAGATACTTGATATGTGTCTTTCCCTTCCACCTTCTTCTCCTCTATGTCAATGTAGGAGGAACATCCTCCCTATTCTTCCTCTCACATTCTAACTACATCCCCCTTTATCTCAACCCCTTTAACCAAATCAATAGTAGCCCTAGGATCTTCCACCTTTCATTCTCCACCCTAGGATCGTGACACCTAGGCTTAGGTGCTCCAAAATCCTATAAAAGGAGCCTCATTCCCCCTTTGTGATCTAGTAGTGAGCATTCAAGCAATCAAGCATTCAAACCATCAAGAATTCAAGCATTCAAGCAATCATATCAAGCACCCAAGCATTTCTACACTATTCCATCATACATGTAGTTGCATTTTGCATACATTCACTCAAATCTCCACACTTTGGTGACATCTTGGCTAAGGAGCTTCATTGGAAATCTGAGAGCTCAAACATCAAGAAATCAAAGCTAGGAGGGCAATGGAGGCAAGCTACAAAGGGTAGGTGAAGGTAAAACTTGTTTTACTTCATTTGATTATTTGTATTCTTAATTGGTTTGCATTTAGATAGATTTATTAGCTTTTTAATAGTAGTATTTTGTTTATCATATTTGACATCTATTTTGCATACATTTTTGGCGCCCACCATGGGGCCATCCCCACAAAATTGACATTTGGTTCTTAGTTTTTTTGTGTGAAGGATTCTACATGTTGTTTCTTTGCATTCATCCCTGATACATGCGCATCCATATGTTTCTGATGCGTTTTTGTTCAAACTGTACATTCATTCCATAAAGTTGCATTCATATTCACTGTTGTTGCGCATTCATACATTCTACGCAATCGTTCACTATTTCTGTGCATTCATCTGATGTTCCTGTGCATACATCATTTCACCAGCAAAAGCATGTTTTCTTGTCATTTGGTTTAGCTAATCATCTTAACAAGTTTTTGTTTGGTTTTTGTAGCTTTTAGGCTGTTTTGCAAGTCGTAAATCTGAAGACCCCAATCTTAAATTATTGAAATTTTACTTGCAGGTTCCTAGGGGTTTGCAAAATACACCATAACCTTCATTTGGGCTTTAAAATATGACATGCTTTTCAAATTCATGTGTTTTTCTTTAGTTTAGCAAGTTGTCTGTTGTGTCTTTCTTTTATAGCCCAATTTTTAATCCCATATTATAACAACGTATCCTCTCCCCTCACCATTTGTGGACCTTAGGTGTAAGAGAAAATGTTATAATCTTTAGAGGGTGGTCTTTGGTGGGAAAAGAGGTACTCACCCCAAGGAATGACCCAACTGGTAACAGGTTAAAGCCAAGCCCCTCCAAACTGGTATACAAAAAATGTCATTATGATTAATCTCATAGTGGACAGGTGTGAATTTGTTGTGGAAACCAAAGTCACCTCTAGTACCCTTGTGGTGCGTGAAATTCCCTACATTGTTAAGGTTAAAATCTTACTTTGAAAGGATTGGGAGAGCCCCCTTAATTGAGAAAATGACTTGATCACAACCACCTGAATGGATGTCCTTACTACAATATTTTGTTTAGTAGCCAAAAACCTTCTATTTGTTGGTTCAACGGGTAGCCCAACCTATGAAGACACCCCACATTACTCACGGTTCATAGTAGAGATAGAAGTTCTTTGGGAAGTAATGACCCATTGAATTTGGAACTTGGTGTGCCAAAGAAGTGAGTGCACTGTAAGGAGGAGCCCCTGCCTCCAATTTCCTAGGCTGTCCGCTTTGAATTGCATGGCTAGATTTTATTATCCAAGTGGGGATTCAGCAGATACTGTCCTTGCCAACCTTAGGAATTGTAAGTGTGTTTGTGCATACATATTAGATTAAATCAGATTAGATCATTTATGTCTTGTGTGTGTGTGTTTATACATTTTCATTTTTGCCAAAATTAACTGAAAACCACAAAATTTCCAAAAAACATCTGAAAAACCATCAAAAATTCAAAAACATAGAACCTACGCTTTTGTCACTTTCTGTTGCGCATTTGTCCAATATTCTTGTGCATTTTTTCCTGCGCATCCATAACAATGAGCCTTTGTACAGACCCTCAAATTTTCAAAAGTACACTTTTAGATACCCATTTTTGTCCTTAGTGTGATTCTGGAAACATATCCAATTTTATCAGACCTTTGATCTTCAGTTTGACCATTTTCATCATCTTTCTTTCATCCAAAATTTCCTAAATCATTGCTCAATCTTCCAAATCTACATTTAAGTGTTGGAACATTACCTTGATTATCAGATTTTGGCTTTTGTGAGTTTTAATCATATCAATATTTATCATCCTTCATCAAAACTTACCTAGGTCACTATCCCTTGGTTTTCCTTTGTCATATCATAGTGAGATCCATACCTCCTATTGACTTAGATTATCAAGTTACCCTATCTACATCAACACTTTTGGATATGTTTCTCCCATCTTTTCTATCATCACATCTTCATCTATCTCATCTTCCACCTTTTATGGTTCAAACTCGATCTCAGAAACTCAAACAAACCGTTAATCCAGAATCTATAGACAATATGGACGGAGGCAATACCAATGAGGAAAACCCTTGGTCTAATAAATATTCAATTTTTGCATCCGATCATGAACCCACAGATCAAGAGTTAAGAGATGTGATGCAAGACGCTAAATTCTACAATGTCATGGAAAGACTTTAGACATGGATAAAGAGATGTATTTCCTTATGCTTTCTCAACAATGAGAAAAACTACCCAATGATTTTGATGTCTCTACTCTTATAGAAGCACCTATTGCAAATGATCAAGAAAATCCTGGTGGTTCTCAAGAGACACATACTCATGGAGCAAAGGAAGATAAGAAAAATAGTGCTTTCCAAAACACCCAAGGACCTCCACCACCTTTGGATCTCATTCTACAACAAAGCCAAATGCTTCAACAACAAATGCGTGACATGCAAACTAGATCATCCACCAAGAAATACTCCTTGGATGATATATGTCCCTATCCTTTTGATAAGCAATTGGCTATGATTCCATTCCCTCCTCATTTTGAGGTACCAAAATTTGATAAATACAAAGGGAATTCAGATCCACAAGACCACATTCGTGAGTTTTGTGCTACTTGTATTGAAGTCACCCACAATGACACATATCTTATGTGACTATTTTGACAAATTTTAGGAGGAAAAGCCATGGAATGGTTCTCCAAACTACCCCCAGGTATCAAGTCCTTCAATGAGCTTATTGACAAGTTTGTGACTCACTATTCCTATAATATCAAACATAAAGTCACTATGCTTGATCTTTGGAATACACAAAAAAAGAATGGAGAACCCTTCCTTACCTTTTTGCAAAGATGGCGTCAATTGTTTTCCAAATATCCATGAACAATTCTTGAACAAGAAAAGATGGATATCTTTGTGCATAACCTTACACAAGAAATGAGCTATAGTTTACAATTGCAATGTCCCCCAAACTTTAACAAGCTCATTGAAAATGGAGTCAAAATTGAGGAAGCTATGGTTAGAAAGGGTGATATTAAGCTCTACTCCAAAGACAATTTTGGATCTTCAAGTTCAAATTCCAACAACAATAATAATAATGACAAGTCCAAATTTTGGAACAAAAACAAGAACATTGCCAATGATGGGATTGTGGACAATCGTCATGTTAAATCAACACAACCTGTCTTGAATCTTACGAGAAAATCCAATGCTACTCAACCTACTCATAGCAATCAAACTACAAATCAGAATACCAACAACAACTCCTCAAGATTACCCTTTATGCCACGTAGAAGAACTTTTACTCCTTTGGGGGAATCTCTTGAATCTGCATTAAGGAAGTTGATTACAAAGAAACTCATTGCACTTCCTGAAAATAGAGATTTTGAACCTAGGGTGAAGCCTTCTTGGTGGAATGATAACGACTATTGTGAGTTTCATAGAGGGGAAGGTCACAAAACCAATGATTTTCAAAGACTCAAACATGCGATACAAGATTTGATTGAAAGCGGAGAAATTAGTGTTGATGGACATACCTCAAACGATTCACATACATCATTCAAAGATCCACTTCCAGAACATGAGAAAGGAAGTTATTCCAATGCTAAGGGTGATAATAAAGCCAAGTACAATACCACAACTTATAACTATATAAATCACATTTCTGAATGTCATCCTTCCCAATACTATGTCAATGTGATTTCTATCAAAGAAAATAGTCAACCAGCTAATGTTACTACTCAAGCCCAATCCAAGGTTACTCTTCAAGGTGTCCCATCCAAATCTAGCACCTCTTAGAACAAGTCGACCTATGTTCCAAAGTCCACACCAAACGTTTCAAATCAATACAATCTTTTGGATCAATTGAAGAAAACACCAACCCAAATATCAATACTAGAGCTTTTGCGCCTGTCACCTTCTCATAAGGATATTCTTGAGAAAGCTCTTCTACAAACCAATGTCCCTACAAATCTAGATCAAGAGCAATTCCAAGCTATGGTGGGACATTTGACAACTCCACATTACCTATCCTTCACTGAGAATGATGATCTAGCCATTAATCAACCCCATAATGCTCCACTCTATATAGAAGGCCTTGTACAAAATCATAAAATCAAAGAGTACTAATAGATGGAGGAGCTAGTTTGAATATATGCACTTTAAAACTAGTCCTTGCATTGGGATTTTCTGAAAATGTTGTACATCCAAAGAAGAAAATCACAATTAAAGCTTATGACGAGGAAGAAAGGTCATCCAAGGGATATGTTTTTCTTCCTATCAGAGTCGGTCATGTTGTCAAAGATGTACTTTGTCAAGTCCTTGATATGGATTTAGCCTATAACATTCTCTTAGGGAGACCTTGGATTCATTCTATGCAAGTTGTGCCATCAACTTATCATCAATGTCTGAAGTTTCCACATAATGGTCAAGAAATAACTATCAAAGGGGACCCGAATCCTTTTCAGTACTGCAACACTGTGAAGGCAACACCTGAATCATTGGTACCCTATAATCATATTGGATCTTCTCTACCAACACCCATTGATTCCAGTAATGAAGCATCAACCTCTAAATCCAAAGGGATCAAAATAGATATAAAAGAACAAAGTATGGGAGAATAAACTTTGGGTCAAACTTTGTGTATCATAGAGTTACCCTTATCTCCTAAGTCATATGGAAAATATTTGATTACAAAACACAACACTCAGAATCTTCTTCTACACTTGTTTATGGCACATTTATAAGTGGGGGCACTATATCAAAAGAGGCAGTTGAGCGTAATGCTAATCATTTTCTAAAACACCATAAAGATCAAGAAGATGAAAAACATGAGCCTATATCACCCGATGTCTATGGTAAGGGATATACTTTGTTGCAAAAAATGGGATATCAAGGCAACAGACCTATAGGGTTGAAAAGAGAGGGTGTTATAAAACCAATTCTAAAAAATCTAAACTATCAAAGAGATACCACCAGATTAGGGTACAAAGGAGAGGGACCAAAGGAATCTAAAGGTAAAGAAAAGATTACACCTTTCTATAAGAATTCTAAAGCTCCTGCATTATAGTTTTGGAAACATGGCATGTATGTGGATCCATAAAAGCAAAAGATAGCAACAAAAATCATTAACAAACTTAGAAATAATAATGATGATGATAATGATTCTAATGCTTATGAATGGGATTCATTATCTGACTATACTGAGGAGATAGGGGTTGATGTTGTCCATACCTATAGTAACGATTCTCATGAGTGGGAGAGATCAAGGACAGAACCACTAGGATTAGATTTGCATGATATTACTCTTGACAATTGTGAGGAGAGTAAGAGTTATCTTGAGATAGGCGATTTGGAAGAGAGTATGGAAATAGACCTTGCTGATACAATCATAAACTTTGAGAACTTTCCCATCAACACCATCTCATCTTTTGAAATTGAACCAAATGATCCAATACCCCTTATCCACCTTGAGCTTATCGCTTGGGATTCTCCCAATAATCCAAAACTTGATGTTTTCCATAATGATGACGCAATTATCGACTATCTTGGAATCAAAGATCATCTACCACCAGGGGATCATAAATCAGGATTTCCAATAGAACTCAATGACATGGCTTATTTTGGAGAGGGTGTCAATCCTTTCAGTCATAAAAATGTGAAAATAATCAATAGATCTAATGGTGAAAACCACTTAGTAGCAGTGTTAGATCCTAAAAAGGTAAAAGGAAAAGATGTATCTCAGGGTGAAAACCTCTCTGAGGTGCCTGAAGATGGAAGGATTGACACTCTCCCCAATTATATGTATCAAGAGTAGTCTTCAATACTTATTGAACCAATGTTGCCTCTCAACATTGGAACGGAGGAGTCACCACGTATTCTGAAGATAGCAGCATCCTTAACAGAGCCAGAAAAAGAAGCATTTTCACAATTTTTCAAAGAGAGACAGGTCAACTTTGCTTGGTCTTATGCTGATATGTCTGGGCTAGATCCTCATCTTATTATGCATCATTTATCTATTGCCCCTGGAATTAAGCCCGTAAAGAAAAAAACTCAGGAAAATGCATCCTCATATTGAACTCATGGTCAAAGAAGAATTAAAGAAATTACTAGATGTTGGTTTTATTCGAGCCATTGATTATGCTAAGTGGATCTCCAATATTGTACCAGTTTCCAAGCCAAACAAGTCTATTAGGATTTGCAAAGTTTTTTGAGATCTCAATAAGGCTTGTCCTAAAGATGACTTTCCATTGTCGAACATTGATATCATAGTTGATTTAACAGCTGGGCATGTGATGTTATCCTTAATGGATGGGTTTTTCAGCTATAACCAGATCAAGATTGCACCAGAAGACCAGGAAAAGACTACTTCTACATGTCCTTGAGGCACATACTGTTGGAATGTGATGCCTTTTGGGCTCAAAAATGCTGGTGCAACCTATCAAAGGGCTATGACCACAATCTTTCATGACATGATGCATACCATAGTGGAAGATTATGTTGATGATATCTTAGAAAAATCCAAGAATAGAGATGGTCACCTAAGAGTGTTGGATGGGATATTCACCCAAATGGAAAAGTACCATATTAGACTCAATCCAAAGAAATGTGCATTTGGGGTTACATCGGGAAAACTATTAGGATATATTGTCTTAGCTAAGGGCATAGAAGTGGATCTAGAAAAAGTCAAGGCAATCATGGAAATGGCTTCACCTATGAATATCAATCAATTAAGATCTTTACAAGGATGCCTCCAGTCAATCAGAAGGTTTGTTTTACAATTAGCAGACATAAGTCATCCTTTTTAGCACCTGTTACATAAAAACATCTTATTCAAGTGGGGTGATAAGTGTGAAGAAGCTTTCACTAAGATCAAGCAATACTTAGCAACTCCTACTCTTATGTCACCAATTCCGGGAAAGCCACTCTTGCTCTATATTTCAGCTACAGAAGTCTCACTCGGTGCTCTTTTGGCCCAACAAGATCAAGAAGGAAAAGAGAAGGCTATATATTACATCAGTCACACCCTTGTAGGATATGAGCTTAATTACTCACCAATTGAGTGCGCATGTCTAGCGGTGGTCTTTGCTTCACAAAAGTGGTGGCATTACATGTTGTCACATTCCATCAAAGCTTGTTGCAAAGATAGATCCTTTGAAGTACCTTTTGAGCAAGACTACATTAACGAGAAGATAGGCTAAGTGGGTCATGTTGCTTAGTGAATTTGATATTGAATATGTGGATAGGAAGGCTATTAAAGGGAAAGTAATTGCCGATCAACTGGCCGAGGCACCACTAATAGATGATCATCTTATAAATACAAAATTTCCAGATGCACATATCCTGACATTATCTACACAAACATGGAGGTTGTATTTTGATGGATCATATACTCAGCATGGTTTAGGAGCTAGATTTTTATTTGTTACACCACAAGGATAGACCATACCAAAGTCTTACAAGTTACTCTTTCCTTGTACAAACAATGTGGTTGAATATGAAGCTTTGATGATTGGATTGAAGATGGCTCTGCAATGAAAAGTTACTGAATTGAATGTATATGGGGACTCTCAGTTGATTATCAATCAAGTTAACAATGAATACCAAACAAAGGATGACAAGTTGTTACCATATAAGCATATGGTAGATGACTTTAAGCAATATTTTTCAATCATCACCTTTGAGCAAATTCCAAGACATGAAAATAAGGATGCAGACACTATGGCAACAATTGCTTCTCTATTTAATGCGGAAGATACCAAAGCCCGTTTTGAGTTCTTAGTGGAATCCTTGGCTTATCCTGCGTACGATGATCCTGGTACAAGTATTATATGTCATATTATCGGACAAGATTGCCCTAACTATGGAAAGATATATTCCTACCTAAAAGACAATGTCCTTCCACACGACTTATCTAGAAACCAAAAAAAAACCTTTTTACGCCAAACTTCCCGCTATCTCCTAATATCTGACACCTTGTATCGGCGAGGTCTTGACGGTACTCTCTTACAATGTCTTGAACATGATGAAGCTCAAACTGCCTTACAAGACGTACACGAGGGTATTTGTGGAACACATTTGGGTGGTCCTTCCTTGGCTAAGAAGCTCATGCGTATGGGTTACTACTGGCCTACTATGGAGATAGATTCCTTTCAATTTGCTAGGAAATGCAAGAAATGTCAAATACATGGGAATTTTATTCATGCGTCAGCACAACAACTTCATCCTATTACAACTACATTGCCATTTAGTCAGTGGGGACTCGACCTTGTGGGCGCAATTCACCCTCCATCTTCCAACAGCCATAAGTTCATTATAACTGCAACTGAGTATTTTACCAAGTGGATTGAAGTTGTTCCATTGATCATCGCCACAGGCAAACAGGTTTCCATGTTTATCCTTAACTATATCATTTGTCGATATGGTATCCCTATGCACCTTATTACTGATCATGGGAAGCAATTCCAAAATCAAGATATCGATGAACTATGCGCCAAATTCTGCATCACCCACCATTATTCCACTATTTATTACCCCCAGGGTAATGGCCAAGTTGAGGCGTCTAATAAAACCATTGTCAAAATCCTTCAAAAGACTGTCAATGACATTGGCCGTGACTGGCATGTCCAATTGAATCCTGCCCTATGGGCCTATTGTACTTCCATCTGTACTCCCACTAGCGCCACGTCGTATTCCCTTATTTATAGGTTTGAAGTTGTCCTGCCCCTCAAGGTTGAGTTACCTTCTCTTTGTGTATCCCTGAAATATTTGATTCCACATGAAGAGTATAGAGTTGCACGGCTAACTGAATTAGAATTGTTGGATGAATGTCGTCAACGAGCCTTTGATCATTTAAAAGTCTATCAACAAAGGATGTCTCATCAATATAATAGTAAGGTGAAACCCAGAGATCTTCAGGTGGTTGATCTAGTCCTTCGTGAGAATCCTAAGAATCAGTAGCATCATGAGAAGAAGGGAAAGTTTGAATCGAACTGGTTAGGTCCTTTTTTGATTACAACAGCCTATGGTTTTGGAGCCTATTAGTTGTCTACATCTGAGGGAGATCCCTTGGATGAGCCTCTTAATAACATGCACCTCAAGAAGTATTATGCATGAAATCCCAGTGCAAGGGACAAAAAATCAAAAAAATCAATCAATCTCTCGAGGGGACATGCATAGGTCGTAGGTCGTCTTCGTCGGCATTTTCTGGGGCAGGCAAAAAGCTAGATTTTTCTTTGAAACAATGTGACCAGCACAGTATTTCAAAGAGGGGAAAAATGTATACACTAAAAAATGACTTCACTAATTAATTAATAAATATTTATTATTTAATTAATATAGACTTGATGAATTAATTAAATATTTATTATTTAATTAATGTTTATTTCTTCCATTTATTAAGTAAATTATTTTAATTTATTTAATACATTCACTATAGTTTATTCTTCTTATCCTAAGTCTTCTAAATTAGTCTTATTAAAGTGATTAATTATACAGTCACTAAATATGACTAAGCCTCCTAATCCACCTCTTAGACCTAGTCACTTGACACATCACCTTGGCTAAAATAATTAATTATTATTAATTATTAATAAATCATTATCGTCACCCACACATGTCCTATTTCTAAGGGCTATGTGGCCTCATAAGACTTGGTCTCGTGACCACATGTCTTCCCCTACACCAAGTCAAGAAGCAATCCCTATTCCTAAGGAGCTTCAAGCCACCTCAAAGAGTCCAAGATGACTCATGGGACACTTGTACCAAGAGTCCTCATGAGGAAAAATTCCTTCCTCTTTCCTCTCCATGGTCTTTGTGAGACACTTGACATGCGTCTTTCCCTTCCACCTTCTTCTCCTCTATGTCAATGTAGGAGGAACATCCTCCCTATTCTTCCTCTCACATTCTAACTACATCCCCCTTTCTCTCAACCCCTTTAACCAAGTCAATAGTAGCCCTAGGATCTTCCACCTTTCATTCTCCACCCTAGGATCATGACACCTAGGCTTAGGTCCTCCAAAATCCTATAAAGGAGCCTCATTCCCCCTTTGTGATCTAGTAGTGAGCATTCAAGCAATCAAGCATTCAAGCATTCAAGCAATCATATCAAGCACCCAAGCATTTGTACACCATTCCATCATCCATTTAGTTGCATTTTGCATACATTCACTCAAATCTCCACACTTTGGTGACATCTTGGCTAAGGAGCTTCATTGGAAATCTGAGAGCTCAAACATCAAGAAATTAAAGCTAGGAGGACAATGGAGGCGAGCTACAAAGGGTAGGTGAAGGTAAAACTTGTTTTACTTAATTTGATTATTTTTATTCTTCATTGGTTTGCATTTAGATAGATTTATTAGCTTTTTAATAGTAGTATTTTGTTTATCATATTTGACATCTATTTTGCATACAACCATAACTCTCCTTTTTCAGTTATGGTTGTATCAATACCATAAGAGAAAAGTTGTCCCCCTCTTTTATTACTTCTAACAACACAAAAAATCAAATGCAATTTCACACCTAAATCTGTAGATAAAAAGTTGTATGTTAATATTTGCACCAATTTTTGTTGGTGCAAATTTCTAAAATGGTCAATATTTAAAAGAGAAAGATTTGACAATTGCGTGTATTTGGACTCAAAGTTTTAAACTATATTTTATTTATATATGGATGAGGATGAGAAGTTGTACACTTGTGTGTATTTTAAATTATCAAGTTGTACTATTAAATGTGAAGACAAATACTTTATTAGCAATAAAATAGATTGACTTAACTTGTATGTGTAAAGAGATTTTGACTATTATTATTTGTATTTTTATATTAGATAATGCATAATTGTACACATTTACATATATTAATGACGTATGAAAGATAAATTATGGTTAGTATTTTTCAAAATATTTCATAAGATTTTTATATTCAAACAATGATAAGAATATATTCAAGATCAAACTATAACCAATACTCTCACAACCATTGGTACATACTCAACTATGAATCCTTTTAACACTTTGGGTGTTAAGTAATGTGCACATATTACAGCATCACTTGTATATCAAAAAAACCATCAATTATTGAATAATTGCACGTTAAATTTTTAAAAAAGGCCCTTTCCAAAGCAAATACTTGTAATTTAAGCAGCGTTGGGGCTAAGAAACTCCACTTGCCCACATTACTCGCTGCGACTGAAATTTCCCCATAATTAAAAATGGATCTCACCTGTCATGAAACTATATTTAACAAACTTCATATTGGCTTCATTCCATAAAATTTTTGCGTGAGAGCAAAATGGTTCATTTTTTAGCTTTGATTTCTGGGTTTTTGATTGTGTGTATTTTTAAGCATCAACGTTTCGGATCACACTCCGTGATCCATCATCAGGATGTAAGAGCAACAAGGATGTGTAAAAATAATAAGTTGTAGACTTGGTTTCACTCAGAAGATAAAAGGAAGGTTGGGGTGAGAAAGGAGGCACAAAAACCGAGGGGAAAGAAAAGACTACCTGAAAACAAAAAATAAATACCAAATAAGAATAATAATAGTAATAGTAATAATAATAATAATAATAATAATAATAATAATAATAATCTTCTTCTGGTTCAACTTCAGGATTATTTTCCCAGCCATCCCACTAATGCACATGTCAAATTCTTTTAGCTTTTGTAGGCCCAACGTCATTCTCTACCGAGCCTAAATTTTCAATAAATTCATCGATGATAAAATCAGCTTCATCTTCTTCCATAACAAAATCAGTTTCAACATCTAATTCATCCAAAAAAGGTAAGTCTTCAGGGGGCTAAACAACTCCAATTTCATCATGACTTTCTCAATGGTCATATGACATAGACATGAGAGCTCGAGCCTAATCAGGCAAATTAGCTTCGTCCATTTTCTTGGAATTTCTTCACAATTCCAAAACAACTATTAAACACCATAGGGGAGAGGACCCAGTACTTGAGCATGTACCAATTGTTGTGAGGGTGGTTGTTATTTTTTGATTCAGTTATGATATCAATTTAGCCTATTGATTGAACAAAAATATATCAATTTTTATATATT
>MU225839.1:577739-591504 GCA_018584345.1 Thuja plicata
ACCAGCTATATTTATCTATCACAATTAAAAATTAATGTAAAACATTATATCAAATATACAATTCTAGGGTCAAAAGTATCCATCCTACATATGTGGACTCTCCAACTCTCCATCATGTAGTCATGTCGTGTTCTTGGATATGTGATACATAATAAAATAGTAAATATATTACACCATATATGACCTTTGACATTTATCGATAAGTGATTTACAATAAAGTTTTACAATTTATTTATTTTATTTTAGAATCAAAAATCAATTATATTGATTTATCACATACAAAAATTAATGTAGAGAATTATATTGAATATAAAAATCTAGGATAAAAAGTATCCATCCTACATATGTCGACTCTCCAAATCTTGATCATATAGTCGTGTCAAGTTCTTGGGTATGTAATACTTCAAAATATTTATTTTCAGTTGCACCAAAATATTACCTTATGAACAAATCAATTTTGTAGAGCTTACAGTAGACTACTCCAAAAGTACAAGGGAAGGAGTATTGCACCACTTTAATCCACATTTTATGGATGTGAAACATTGCACCACTTAAATCCACCTTGGTACTTCTAGTTCTGGTAAGGGAATTAATGTTGTACCATTTGATCCTATTACTTCACTAAATTATAACCTAGGTTAGAATGGACAGTACCCAAAGAAGTGTGGGAGGAAAGAACTTGTAATTTTTGTAGTGAAGGGGTGGTGGAAATAGAATGACATTTTATTAAAGAATATTCAGCATACAAGGATATCCACTGTTAATACGAAGACAACTTAGAGGTGAACATAATGAACTTTGCAAAGAGGCAAGATTACACAAAACAAAAACTTTCTTACTTCAGATCTAGATCTATGGTAGAAGGGTCAACATGGAGAAGATTTAGCATGCAGATTAATTTGTTTTTTCCTAGTCCTTTAGAGCGATGGTCTTGTGTACGTCATTAAAATTCCTTCCTTCATTCATTCAATCATATATAAAAGTCGAATGCTTGGTGAATAATTATAGTAAAAACAAACTAAAATCATATCAATTATTTTAACTAACTAAAAATACAGCCTCACAAAACTAAGACCATATCATTTTTTTAAAACTAATGTTGTACCACTCAATCTCCCTACTTCACTACATTAACCTAGGTTGGAATCATATAAAGGTCAAGTGCTAAAACAAGTATGTTAAAAAAAATAAGATCTTATCAATTATTTTAATAATTAAAAACACAGCCTCACGAAGTAAGATCGATCGTATCATTTATACAAATTTTCTTGCTATTTCTCTCATTTGTTCAATGATCCTTGCCACGTTCGTTCCACAGCCTTTGATTTCTTCCATTAGCAGAGGCTCAATAAGTACAAGCATTATGGTGACTATGATACAAATGATAAGGGTTTCGAAGATAGTCTCCATTACTCACGCTTCTTTAAATGTCATTTAAGAGAAATCCCTGCCTGTAAAGTAGTAGACATCCATCAAATATATAATCCACTACCATTATATTACTTCATATCGTGCACCATCATAGCTCTCCATCATAACTTAACAGTAAACAATAGGAAAAAAATTTAAAAAAACACGTGAATGATGGTATAGATAGTCTCCATTGCTCACGCTTCCACAAAATATAATATAAAAAACCGTTACTTAAAGATTCTAATTATTTCTAAATTCCAAAAGGAGAGAATGTAAAAAGCAACAAAATTTATGGCAATAAGTTAATTACAGATTCCCAAGAGCGATGCACTCCATGCCACCATTAATATTTTTCCACAAGATGGTTAACGCTAAATAAACCAAATGAAGAAAAATGAAAAAAATAGCATTAATATTAGTAATAACCTCACCATGCCATATAAAATAAACTTTTTTCAGAGTACTTTCAGTTTGGGCGGAGCCAGATTTTTATGTCAATTTTTAATGAGGATCATAAGTGGGCATAATCCACTAAAAACTAATGACCCAACTTGCTTCACAAATGATAATGGAGAAACCCTTCAATGCTATAAAATAAAAGTAGTATCAAACCGCTAAAAGCTAACAACCCAGGTAGCTCCACACCAACGACTGTGTTGAAAACCTTCGATATCGTGTTCCATTCAATCTTCCATACAAAAACTCTAAAATATATCTGCAAATCAGCCAATTTTAGTTGGGGTGGATAAGAGAAATTTTGTAACACTTAGTAATGAAAATTTATGGTTAAGATGGTTTGACGCTGGGGCGATTCCAGACTGTGCCTGTATATAATGTTACAATAGTTGCAATCATGAGAAGGTTGTGGAAAAAGTAAAGTAGTTTAAGATGTTTTCGACTCCACCAGTCTCCTAGCGCTTATGGCGATCTCCAAAATCAAACTCCAATAGCTAATGCTAAATCAATATATTCCATGCACGCAGTAAAGCAGTGATTCGGGTGATGACGAGAATCAAACAAAATCCCTTTAACTTATATTGTAAAGACATATTGTCAATGGCCACAATCCCATCATATCGTCGTATCTGTAAACAAGATTCATGTAAGATTTTCCCCATTATGAGAGTAGATGGGAGAAGTCAGAAGTTAATAGCCATTCCTTATGCCTGATTTAATGCGCTTTGATTCAAGCGACTTACATGATGGTCAGAAAATATGATCACAAAACCAGTTATGTACAACCTGAAACCTTTTTCCGCCACCTTGTTTCCGGTGTGAGACAACTTCCGGTTGCAAGCAACCTCAGAAGGGAAGCCTATCGGCTAATAAGTGGAAGAAGGATGTTGTTTAGGCTGGATGAGTTTGAAACGAACTGTTTGATAATGGGGGGTTCTCCGCGGTTTTAGATGTATGAGAATGATTTTGGGTGGGGGCGACCGGTAGCAGTTAGGAGTGGGACGACCAACCGTTTAGACGGGAGGATGTATGCTTATCCTGGTCGAGAAGGCAGAGGAAGTGTGGAATTAGAGCTTTGCCTTCTTCCACAGGTTATGACTGCTTTGGAGAGTGATCCCCAATTTATTTGTCCATTGTTAATTTAATCCATGCCATTTTATATTTGCCCTTATCTCTAACATGTTGGTGAACATTGTGTATGGGTAAATGAGCTTAGTTTGGGAAGATGAAATAAATAATTGAAGTATAAATTAGTCTATTATAAGTTCAAAGAAAGTAGAAGTAAGTGATATTTAATTTGATGATAAAAAATGAAATATTAATTAAAGAAAATTTTGAAATATAAGTGATGTTTGTTTAGAAAATAGTGTCTCTATATTAATAAAGTATCTTGAATTTTATGTTAGACTTGTGTTCTTATCGTGGATGAATTCATAGATTTCAAACAAAATTATGATCATAGACTTGTACTTTTAGTTCATACTTGTCTTTATACTTGTCTTTCTATGATGTTTTATTTTGTAACCGAACCTAATTGATAGCGGCTTGTTTTACATTTTATAAACATATGGAGATTAATAATATCTAAAAAATACTTTAGAGGGAAGTTAGCTTATTATGTGGAGATAGGTTCAAATATAGGTGTATATATGCATATCCATAAACTAAAAAGGTAAAAATATTCAACTAAAGGTGTATATAGACATATGCTATGGTAATGCTCACAATTAATTGAATAAACTTGTTCGTAGATATCACTTTTAGAACCTTCATCATTGGCTTATCAATTAAATCATTGTTGCTCCTAATGTTGTCATTATGTTTTTTTTTTTTCCTTTTTTTTAAAAAAAAAATTTCTTTTTAAATGACATGTTTCTTCTTGATATTTCCTCGTGTTAGGTGAAAACATGCACTCCATAGATGTAACCTTAGTTACTTCACTTCTTACACATTCTAGCTTTTCTTCAAATAGTTGTGTTGGAATGTGTTAGTGATCTAATTTCTTTTTTACAATTCTAGAAGATGTAATCAAGAGCTAACCAAAATGTTATGTTAGTGTACACTAATAAGGAAAAACTTGCAATTAGACTTCATGAACTATTAGGGGTCAATTTATAGGAGCAATATTGTATTCCTCGAATTTGGCTTCATAAGGTCAACAATGATAATACTAGAGATCTATAAAATGATAAATATGGGAAATGATAATAAACTAAGCATTTTAGTTAAGCCAAGTGTTTTGTATAAAAATATTGCAAAGATTTTCCATAAGATATTCATTACATATGCTCACTGATAAATAGAGCTAAAGACCTCTTTAATAAAGTGAATTATAACCCCAATGTGGCAGTAGACATATGATCATACTTTGCACACAACTATCAAAAAGATGGTAAGGCACGTAATGCTCTAGTGATTATTACAAGAATATGCTCTCATTGAAAGGAAGTGAACATAACCTTGAGATGGAGGTTATGCAAAGCTTTTTAGATCTTAAGTTACATAAACTAATAAAAATAAATGTAAAATGTATGCATACCACAACACAATGATTTACATGGAGAAAACCCTTTCAAGATAAAAGTCCCACATTTCAAAATCTAACCAATATTGCAAGCTTCTCACAAGAGTATCATCAACTAGCGATCTAAAGATAACTCAACAACTATAAGAATAGATTACACTCAACATCTATGCCATGCACTTAATATAGAGGAGGAAGCATGTGGATGTCCATTAGAGGGACGATAGAGTGTGTGTTGGGTAACACCTAGTGTGTGTCCACTCCTGGAGTAATGTGTGAGCTTTAAGACCCAGTTGAGTACATATTTTATTGAGAAACTTGCTTGTGGAAAACTTGCATATATTGTGAATGTGATCTATGTCAACATAGGGAGGCAATTATTATTGGAATGCATGTATAATATTAATTAAATTCATTCCAATGCATACTTTTGTAAGTAGAACTAATAAACATGTTAAAAATTCTGCAAGCTATCTACTCAATTTAGTGTGCAAGCTCAATTAAAGGTCTCTTGCATGTATTGTGAGAGTGTTTAGAACTTGATCAAATAAGGGATGTGTTAAAGATATAAAGATATAACCTTGAAGGTCCATATGACATATATCTTTCATATGCATTATTGTAATTGAGGTTGGTGCCTCAACATTTGAGTTGGTGCTCATTAGGTGATTGGTGTCTCTTGTGGGTTTCTACCTACAAGTCTATTAAGGGATTGGTGTCTCCATCACAGGTTGTAATTACTATGGGTTGCTACTTACATAATATTTTAAGCTCATTATTTTCCTTGTGAGGCTAGATTTAGATAGTTGATCCAAACAACTATTCTCACCATGGTTTTTCCCTTCCAAGTGTCTATGTAAATTGGTTGTTCTATTGTGTTCATCATAATTATGTTGCTTGTTGTTACCTATGTGGTTAACAAGTTGATATCTATTATGGAGTTGATGTAGTCTAATAATGATATCCTCCTCATCTTGAGAAATGTTTGCATGCTTTATATAATGGAAAACACTTGTCAACCAATAGAATCAATAAATTTTAATACACTACTTTAGACAAACAATACAATATATAAAAGAAAATCTCCTACTTAACTAAGAAAATAAATGTCATAAATGATTAATATTTTAGTTGTCAAATACACTATATTATTGAAGAGAATGATTTTACTTATCTAAATACATTTTAGAGTGTAGAGAAATTCAATTTTCAGTCAATATTAAATCTCTTTTAAAGAAGTAGAATTAGTGACTAATGCACACATTTCTAATGACCTTTTACACCAATTTCTACTACATAATATTTCTTTCTCTATTTTTTATAATTGGGCTCACAATTTTGGATCAAAAGAACATTTGATTTACATGAACTTAGGATAAGGGCTCATCTATAATGATTTGATCAATTACTCTACCTCGTTGCAATGAGAGAATTGGGAGTACAAGGGGGGCTTAACAACATTCACTCTTGATTATACCAATGGTGCATTCATAATCAACATAGGAGGCAAAGATAATATCTTGGGTGGAATCAAGGTAGTAGATCCATAGGTAGTTGATGTCTCTCGTTATAATTCACTTGCTTTGGGGTGAGTGACATAGTTCAACATCTAGGGGAAAGATTCACAAGGGGCCACCATTTATGATTTAAATCGAATGTTAATAGCTTAAATTTCACATTCAACAATGTGGTTTTTCTATATTGATGTAGATGATTATATTTATTAAAAACTAAATGGAAAAAAAAAATGATTCTTACATGTAAATATTCAGGCATTTGAAGTGATACCTATTCTTATGTAAATGTGTCAAGGTAAATTCTCATCAATTTAAATGAGAATATTGATATATATTTCATTTAGTGTAGATGTTAAATAAGAAAATGTTAAAAACCAAACAAATTAAATGTAATGTATAAATTCATTTTAGAGACTAAAAGTGCACTTCATAAAGTTTGGTGTGAAGATGTAAATAATATTTTGCAAAAGAACGTGAAGTGAAATTAAAAAGAGTCGATCTCTTAGAATAATGTTAAGTTTATTGTCTCCAAATAAATCCTTGCAAGGCAATGCTTCCTCCAACCAAAGAGAATTCTTTAAGGTAGTAACATGACTAGTGTAAAATCTTTTTGTCACTTGCAACTTAATGCCCCACACACCATTGATGTTCCAATACTCTTTAAGAAAGGACTCCACCATCATCCTTGGGTTATCAATTTAACACATATGTTTTCTTGTTAAAAATAAATACTTTGAAGTCAATTAGGTGCATATCATCAAATAGTATTTAGGGAGGACAATCTATCTTTCCATGCTCATGTCCACCACTTTCAAGCCTATTTGAAAAATAAATATGAGCAACCAAAACCTTGTGCCTCTAATATGAAACAATACAAGATACATGCCCTAAGAAACATCAAAATCAACCAAAAAAAAAAAAAAACATTAGAAAACTTCCTCTTTCAAATAGTTGATAGAAAAAAGATGGAAAGAAGTTTCTCGACCCTATGAATGCTTAATTCAACATTGATAGTCTAAGCTACAAAATTGAAAATTTTCTTGGCTAGATATTTGATGGTTAGTATTCGATGTCAAGTTATTTCCACAAAAAATTTAAGTAATGTTCACATTGCAACATCACTTGTACATTATATCACGATATAAAGTTTTTTTTTTTCTAATTATGATGTTAGTGTAAATAATTTTCTTACAATCAATCGAAATATTAGAAAGTTATAGGAACATCAATTTTCATCTATCACTATAAGAAACTCGTGCCATTTAAGGAAGAATTCGCTTCTATATAAATATTCATACTCATATCTATTCTTAAACCTTTCTAATACCAAATATTAAAAGGTAATGAACAAAAGAACATCAATTTAACATGATGACTTTTTTTATTAAATTAATAATTAATAAACAAAATATCAAAAAAATCTTTAAAAATTAAAAAATAAACATAACATAAATTTTTTTTAAAGTAATTTAACAGAATAAGAAGATTTGAAAATGAAAAATAAAAATTGGGAAAAAAATTCCCACTAGAATTGTTTTAAAACATTTGTTTAAAGAAATTCAAATAGAATAATATTTGATGAAATGATTAGTATATATTCTAGTGTTGTTTAGAGGGTGCTTCCCACTATTGCCCATTGCATTGTTGCATAATTTTGTTTAATTTTCTTTCATGCTTCATATGTAATCAATAATTACAATGATTTAGGGGAAATGACCCAATACCTCAATGCGTTCCAATGGTTGTGATAATAGTTGTTGATTGAAAACCCACATTTGTTAAATTTAATACCCACAATTGTTGATTTAATGTCCAATATTTTTCACAACATTGCACTAATAGTTGTGACCTTAAAGTTGTAATTGTCGATGATAACTACCCATAATTGAATGAAATGTATACCTTATTCTAAAAAGAAACCAATTATGTGATGCCACATCAACTTCTCAAGTATGGGTGTCTCTTTTGCACAATCATTGGTCTCACTTTATTTTAGGCTATTTTGGAAACCTTGGCAAAAAACATGTTGGTGTGGCATCATATTTGATGATGAGGCTCTAAAACCTTAGTTATACGTAGGGGGACTTACCACGTAAGTTGTCATAAAAAAATGGGGGTGATTTGAAATTTCTACGCAGGATTTTAATAAGCGCAAAGTTAGGGTACACAACTACTAGGTCTTCTCCCCTAACGATATATAATGGTGAGGATTTCATTTAAAATTGCCAAGATTGGGATTTCATATTTATAGGTCTTTCAAAAGGAAGAGCATTAGCTATCATTCAATTACCACATACTAGATTTTGCAAATTAAAAGTCTATTAGAAAATCATTTATGAACTATGAGCTGCCCATTTTTGGGAAAGAAAAGTTAGTAATTAGATCAATTATGTGCAAGTTTATTGGTACCATTAGTACACAATTATTGGAACATTTGTGCATAAGCATTGGATTATTGTGCAGTTTTTTGGGATGTGAAAGAAAATGGGTAAACAGGCAATTTAGAATATGTTTCTGACCACCTTTTGACCATAACACATATAACGGGTCCTACACCATTCATCTTTACTAGCCACAAGTCAGAACAATAGTTATAAGCAGTTATTTGCATATAAAGACAACCAAAAAATTGTCATGCTTTTGTTTATCCAATTCAACTACGTAGAGAAGTTTTTAAATCAACATTTCAAACCACATTCCATGCTATATAACCAAAGTGAGAACTGAAGGAAAAAAATATTATCAAAATCTAATATACCATTTAACAAATTTGTAAATACACAAAATTAACCATAACGCTAGCAGAACTTCCATCTGATACTGAATGCAGACAAGTAAATCCATGTAAAATCACAAATGTAAAATAATTTATTAACGCTCATGTTACATCCGAGAGGGAAATCTTACCAGACATGCTTGGATTTCGACGGTCACCCCTATCTGTCATATGATTTTTTTATGACGTTTTGGTCATTTTAATGCCTTTCATTATATATTTTGTGAAAAATATTGATTGTTAATAAATTTTTAATTTACAAATGATTTAATGTTGGCAAGTTGACACTCAGGGTGTATATGACTTATTTTGTGTTGTCATTGTGACAAAAAAGTCATATGAAGTTTTGACAGTAAACTTTGAAGAGCAAAATTGGCTAAGTATAGAAAATAGAATAGTACATAGTTATTCAATTGATCAGAGCACTAGCGCACGTGCGTATGATCAAGTCAGACTATGTGTGTTCATACTTAAGCTCTATGATATGTTTTTGTGTTTACCCTATACACACATGGTACAGAATGACAGTACAGATAAGTTACAGGAAGATTAAGTGCCACTAACTGTTCAGAAAATAGAGTATGGAGCCGACCTTAAATTTTGGATTAGTGTATAATATTTTGTTTTGTAAAGGCTATGCACCTATTGTAATGAGTTTGTAATTATGTCTTAAACATTCATGTAAACATGCTTAATCCAATTTGTTTGGAAGCGTTGTGTATGTTGTTTTTGGGCCGACTAAGGTCTTGTTTTTAGTCGCGTCTATTCAGGCATATATACATATTAGACATGCACTTTTGTATTAAGAGTGTCGATGAAAAAGTAGTAGAGAAGATATCCAAAAGAACAATATAAGGAAATCAGTATGAAGTAGAATTCTTAAAGAGATCCAAGCATCTGCGCATAAATGGAGCTGATCAGACAACAATGTTATTACATCAATTCATCTTTGATATAGTGTATATCTATTACCTGAAGGTTGTAGCCTTCATCTTATTGAGAAGTGAGCTCTGGAAATGAGCCAACCACCTTTAACAAGGTTATTGTAAAGGCTCCTAATAGGGTCATTGTACTTGCATTGTAAAGACTGATCCTAACAGGGAAAAGGAACTCTAACAGGTTCATTAAACTAGTACATTCATTTGTGGGTACTAGTTCCCACTGGGGTTTTCCTCTGATCAAGGTTTCCCTGTAATCATATCTTGTGTTATGAGTTATTGTGTTATGCTTCAATTGTTATTCATTTGAGTTAAGTTTCAAATTGTTGAAATAAAGATAAAGTGACAAACACTGATTCACCCCCCCTCTTAGTGTTTCTAACAATTGGTATCAGAGCTCTGGTCC
This sequence comes from Thuja plicata, assembly GCA_018584345.1. NCBI lineage: Eukaryota > Viridiplantae > Streptophyta > Pinopsida > Cupressales > Cupressaceae > Thuja > Thuja plicata. Next base: position 587,770 of record MU225839.1, read on the forward strand.
TCTGAAAGAAAGCTTAACCACTTGAGGAGATCATGGATTCAGCAGAAGCAAAACATCTGAAAAATAATCTTGAAGCAGCCCTTGAAGATCTTGACAGATCTGAAAAAGAAAATGAAGAACTAAAACTAAAAGTTGATTGGTCCCAAATGCTTATCAAAAAATTAAGGAAAGATCTGAAAGATTGCTCTACAAATGATTTGGGAAAAATGGTCAAAAAGCTTAATGAAGAGAACATGTCTTTGAAAGATAAGATTGAAGATCTGAATGAACAACTTTGAGATAACCTAACAGCTATTGAAGAAAAGACCAAAGAAAGAAAACAATTAGATGATGAAATTATGCAAGCAAATATGAAGATCTTAGTGTTGGAAAACATCAAGAAAAAGATTGAATCTGAATTAACAGAAGCAAAAGAGAAAATTGAGAAATTACACACAAGTTCTGATCTAATTCAATCTCAACTTTATGCACAGAAGCTAAAAGGTGATACTACTGGTATTGGATATAGTGTATCTCAAATTGGAATCAAGTCAATGCAAGAAATAAAGAAAGCACAAAAGATATCTACAGAAGCAAAGAAAATTAAGAATCTTGCAGAGGATAAAACAGAACCACCTAAAGATGAACTCAAGAAAGTTAACAGAACTTGTTATGCATGTAACAAGCGTGGACATTTGGAAAGAGATTGTAAAGAGGTAAGACCTTTCAATGGCTATTGCTATTCCTGTAATAAATTTGGTCACATGGCTATACATTGCAGAACAAGTCAAAGAAATCTGAATCAACACAATCAGAGAAATCAACCTCAGAGAAACTATCAGAACATTACATGTCAGATATGTAATTATAATGGACACACGGCCAAGCGGTGCAGCATGATAAACAATATCAATAGACCTCCAATCATTTGTCACTCATGTGGAAAAGCTGGACACATCTCAAGGTTCTATAGATCCAGAAATCAAAAACAAGAGAAGCCTAAAGAATCATTATTTGAAGAATCTGGTGAAGTCGAGTTTGTAAAAGCTACAGAATATTTAGGTAAAATATGGGTTGAAGTAAAGAAAGATAGTGATGATAACAAGGTAGTAGATGCATCCACAGTGGATGCACCTTCTACTTCTGGTTAGATGACCCTCATGGTCTTAGGGAGAGCTATTCTAGCTTTGAACCCCTGTGTGGATGGTATACTCACCTCTGAGTAAGTGCCAATGGATTCATGTATTTGGTGAGGAATTGAGATAGCATGCATGGATGCATAGCTTGAACTTGGATAGAAGCAAAGGTTGAAATTCTCAATGTAAACCGTGTTACGACAACAAGCATTAAATGCAGTAACTTATATATAAGTTAGTAAAGAGATCTCTCATCTCCACTTTTGCATTCGAGATTGAGAATTTAGAGAGAACAGGCGATTTTAGCATCAAAGCATCAACAGATAACCATTGGTTGGTTAGCAAGGTGAATCAAAGTTGAAACGGAACCCTAGCGGATGCGTCGTTTCAAAATCTCTGGAAACCCTACTTAAGCAAGCAACAAGTAAGTAATGGCTACTCCTACAGTGTTTGACATCTCTGAGAAGAAGAGATATGTGTTTAAGAAGCATCCATTTAAGTATGTACTAGATGATGTAGAAGGGGCATTCTCCAAGACTCCGCTAGGAGTCGTACATGTAGAGGACATTCGTGCATACATCTATTGTAAGAAGGAAACTGTTGGGGATAACAACATAGCAACTCTTATGGCATCAATGATGAAACCAAATTATTCATTCAAGGATGAATACGTGCATCTCACTGATAACCCTATCTTTGATTATTCAAACGCACATGAGTTCTATGAACCAGAATGGGTCAAAATCCTACTTAGTAGAATACATGATGATCTATATTGGATTGGTGAAGTTCCTGTCTACATTACAGCTGATCTTATTCACGAGATGACCGGACTCCCTAAGGTTGGACCAGTTCTTCCCACTGGTAAAGATGTAAATAAATAGGTTGAACAAGCATGCTTATCCAGAAGTGATAGGTGCGGGATGACTGTTGACCCCATTATGGAAGAAGACATCAAAATCCTCACAATGATACTTGGTTACAAGTTTCAGCATGCATGCAGGCTAAATAGTGTGTCCACAACTACTGTTCTAGCAACAATAAGGATGATAAAAGACAACACTAAGTATAATCTCTATGAGATATTGCACACACAACTGATTGAGAACATTAGGGCTATCAAGCATAACAAGAGCAAAATATTCAGATTTGGCTCTTTGATTATCTACCTATACTTCCACATTGTTGGTAAAGTCTCTAATCTTTACCTAGATAGGAGTAAACCTACTATGTCCCAAATTTCACTAAAGTCTACATCAGAAAGCAGTGCAAAGGATTCTATGGACATGGAGATCAAAACATTCAGGATCAAGATGCAGGAGAGGTTCAAAATATCAGAAAATATAGTTGATAAATACAAGGACACCATATGATTCATGGTGGAAACTGATTGTACTTGCATGGAAGAAGTTAAGCCAAGAACCAAATGGATTCATCCACTTGGTTATGAAGTTGAATAATATGTGTTGGAAGGATATGCACAAGTTCTTTTGTCTACGCCTAAAGATCCAAATGAGCCAAGATGGGGCACATACAGAGAGAAGAAAAAACAAGTTGATTTTGTCTTATACAGTGCAGATAATAAAAGAAAGGCACCAAGGATTACATCTAACATCCTAAAGGTTCATGGGGTCACACAAGAAGACCTAGACAAAGCTAGGGAAGCTAAAATTGCAAGAGAGCTTAAACAAACTCCTGCAAAAGTGAACATAGAAAAATCTGATGATATCCCCAAGAAGAAAAGGAAGAAGTCTGATGTAGGTACATCTATGCCTTCTACCACCATTGATCTAGAATCCTCTCCACCTTTAGTACAAAGCAAGTTGACCAGAAGAAGGAAGAAAGTTCCCACAGGTCACCCATCCTCAAGGACAACAAGGAGAAAAGTAAAGAACACTCAAGCCCCTCCCGAGGTAGGATTCAGTCCTAGTATGAAAGTCTTAAGGAACATAATTTTTAATGAAGGAATACTAGACTCTATTAAAAATATCTATGACAAGTACCAAGAGATAGATAAATCAAAAATTCATTCTATGATTATCTCTCATATGATCAAGTTTAAAAGGTTAGTATTGGAACTCAAGACAGTCATACCAGAAAAAGTATGGAACATACTAGACCTATTGAAAAGACAAGCAATAGAGGAAGATATGAGGATTAGAGAAGAAACATTAGACAGTCTTCTCCCTATTTTCTCACATGATGAGAAAGCAATACTATTAGATTTGGTAAAACCTCATCTCATAACCAAAACAAGAACTCTTCATATTATGAACAAAGAGTATGAACTGGTTGGTGAAGATACTCAGAAAGCATTTGAGCAAGTATTTTTGGATAGACACATGTATCCATCAATGACGCCTATAGCTAAAGTGACTCCAGTCCCTCCCAAACAAGATAAAGAACCAGTGATTCCAAATGCACCTATGACAGGTGTAAAGGAGAAAAATGATGTTAATAGGATAAGAGTGTTTTGATACTCAAATCACTTTCCACCTTACATTTAATGTTTAGAGTGGAGGGATAAATAAGACATTCCTCTTTATTCTCAAATGCACAAAGGAAGGATCCAAATTGATCAACCCAAAAAGGATCAATGCATAAATGAATCAATCTATTG
>MU225839.1:591554-608611 GCA_018584345.1 Thuja plicata
ATTCTCAAATGCACAAAGGAAGGATCCAAATTGATCAACCCAAAAAGGATCAATGCATAAATGAATCAATCTATTGGAAATAAGAATAAAGGAGGAGATCCTAGGTTTCCCTCTTAAAATGTGTGTGTGAATGAATGTAAATGTGTGATAGATTTAGAATGATTAAGGATTTGAATTGAAATGAATGATAGAAAAGTACTAACCTTGAAATATTACAGATCAAAGAATGTTGTTTTCTGAGGTCTGTACTCTGTTTCTAGAAAAATTAAAGTATGATCCGGAACTGAAATGCAGAGATGAACAAAACCCAGAAATATTTTTCTAATCTAACTCCATCTTATGAAAAAGGTTGACCTTGAACCACAAATGTCAACCTTGACCCAATAATGTCGACCTTGACCTGCATAGGTCCGACAGAGAATCTCTTCACAATTCTTGATAGTTCCCTAAAAAGGGTATCCAGATCTGAGTCCAAATCCGCAGTCCCAAACCTGTACATGCAAGAAAAAGAGATTTTTTTATTGGGGGGGAGGGGTTTTTCCTTATTCAAACCCCGATTTAGGAATTAACCTTGAAATCAATAAAGTATAGAATGCTAGCAAGTATTAGAATTGAATCTAACAATGAAGCTATGATATTGAATAGATATGCCAATGTAATTCAAATGTAGACAAATATGTAAATATGAAAGCATGGACTTTAGAAACCATAAACCTCCATGATTGTATGCTTGGAATCCACCTTGAAGAGATGATGAAAGAGTCTTGAGGATGCACAAAGGATCTTGAAGGAAGATCACACCATCATGATGGCTAGATCTAGGGTTTGAGTGATGAATCTTGAATGCTTGAACCAAATCCCTTCAAAGGCTTGAAAGCTTAAATCCTTGATCTTCAATGGAGAGCTTTAATTCTTGAGAGGAAGACTTTAACACCTTGAAATCTTGTAAACATGTAGAAAAAATGGATGCTTGATCTTTTTGCTTCTTGACAAAATCTTGGTTAGAGCTTTTTGCACTTAGAAGACTTAGAGAAAATGAGAGGAGAAGGCTTCCTTTTATATGAAATTAGGGCACAATCTTCTAAGGAGGCTGACATAGGAGAATTAAATTCCAATTAGACCCATGCCCCTAGAAGAAGACCTATATTAAATATAATTTAGGATTTGCCACTTCGGAACCCAAAATAGCTGACCCGGAAGTGGGAAATAACTTTTTGCAAAGACCGACATCTGGAAACTGTGGGACCCTGAGATTTTAACCCTGGGTCAAGGTCAAGGTCAAGGTCAACCTTGACCTAGGTTAGGGTCAAGGTAGACATAGACCCAAAAGGTCAACCCTGACCCTAAGGTCAAAAACCTCAGATCTGCAGTCTAGGATGCCAAAAACTAAATGGAAAGAAGGGGAATAGGAGGCAAAATAGGGGAAAGCCAAGTCAAAGTCAAGAACCCATTCAAGGTGCTTGATATGACCCCAAACCACCTATTCAGAAGGCTGAACTAGCCTACCATAGAAGTGCTTCCATTTTATGACTATACAACAGGTCCACGGGGTTTAGCGCCCATAGTTTCATCACCTTCTGATACAGCCAAAGATTCAGAACAAACCATTGTGATCAATGATGTTAAGATATCCATGACAGCTTCAGATAATGACATGAACAAATTTGAAAAAGCATTTGTCAACACTAAAGTGACAGATAAGGTATGCACTGATAATACTTCCTTACAACAAGATGAAGCTCCTCCTAAAGATTCAACAAATTTTAATAATGAGGAAGAAAATCAATCTAATGAACCACCCGTTATGGAGATCCCAGTGAAAAGTGAATGTATGAATACTAGTCAAAATGCTATATTCACTCCATCTATTCAACCATCAACATCATTGTTGTCAAGTTTAACCCCTGACTCAACAAGCCTAGATGCATGGGGAGAAGAATATTTGATCAAGATCAATGTCTTAGCCATGGAGAAAGCCAAAGAGAAACAAGTTATGAGAAACCCTCTCTTTCTGGAGTCAGTGAACATCTTGAATGACTTAGTACCAAAAAATAAGAAAGTGGCTAAAATTTAGTCAGTTGATGATGTTGATAGCATCTTAACAAGCTTCAAAGCACACTTCACAAGTTTAATAGACTCGGCTACTAGAATTGCAGAGGAAAAGTACAAAAAGGAAAGATTGGATGAATTGGTAAAGAAATTCTCTTTAGATCTCAATTCATTTAAGATTGGTCAGGCAATTCTGAAAGAGTTAGCATCAAAAGGTAGGAAAGTAATAGCAAATTGCATGGAAATAGGCAAACTCACTTCTGAGAACATCAAGAAGATTGAGGAGGCAGTTATCTTTGTTGATACCATAAGGCAATCAGTTGAAAATCATCCCAAGACATCAATAACTGCAACAATATCTATCAAGGATAGATAGACAAGATTGAAAAAGCTAAGATGGAGATCAACAAGATAAGGATCAGGCAAACCCAACTGAGAAATGCACGTGCGCCCTCCTTAGCTATTTTAAATGAGAAAATCAAACAGATAGATGCAACCATTGACACATATGATAAAGGAAGCTGCATGGATCTAACAAAGATTGAGAAGCTTACATATGCACTATGCGCCCATCTTCAAACTATTGATGTGTTGAAGGCATTTTGGCAACAAGAGATCAAGAATCTTCAGATTGCTTATCCAGATGTGTACTTGGAGTAAGTACCTAGAGACTTACAAATTTTGACACCTTTTTCATTAATGTCAAAGGGGGAGTAATGTATGTATATATAGGAGTATGTTATATAGCCAAAGTTATAATATACAATTTTTGTTGTTAAGTCAAAGTTTAAGAAACTTGGCCACATTCCTTTGTTTCCATTAATGACAAAGGGGGAGATTGTTGGAAAGTTGACACTCAGTGTGTATATGAATTATTTTGTGTTGTTATTATGGCAAAAAAATTCATATGAAGTTTTGACAGTAAACTTTGAAGAGAAAAATTGGCTAAGTACAGAAAATAGAACAATATAGAGTTATTCAGTTGATCAGAGCACCAGCGCATGTGTGTACGATTAAGTCAGACTATGTGCATTCATATTTAAGCTCTATGATATGTTTTTGTGTTTACCCTATACATGCATGGTACATAATGACAATATAGATAAGTTACAAGAAGATTAAGTGCCACTAACTATTCAAAAAACAGAGTATGGAGCCGACCTCAAATTTTGGATTAGCGTATAATATTTTATTTTGTAAAGGCTATGTGCCTATTGTAATGAGTTTGTAATTATGTCTTAAACATTCATGTAAACACGCTTAAGCCAATTGGTTTGGAAGCGTTGTGTATGTTGTTTTTGGGCCGACTAAGGTCTTGTTTTTAGTCGCATCTATTCAGGCATGTATATATACTAGACATGCACTTTTGTATTAAGAGCATCAATGAAAAAGTAGCAGAGAAGATATTCAGAAGAACAATATAAGGAAATCAGTATGAAGTAGAATTCTTAAAGAGATCCAAGCATCTGTGCATAAACGGAACTGATCAGAAAACAATGTCATTACAACAGTTCATCTTTGATATAGTGTATATCTATTACCTGAAGGTTGTAGCTTTCATCTTATTGAGCAGTGAGCTCTGGCAGTGAGCCAACCACCTTTAATAGGGGTATTGTAAAGAATCCTAACAGGGTCATTGTACTTGCATTGTAAAGACTACTCCTAACAGGTTCATTAAACTAGTACAATCATTTGTGGGTACTAATTCCCACCAGGGTTTTCCTCTGATCAAGGTTTCTCCGTAATCATATCTTGTGTTATGAGTTATTGTGTTATGCTTCAATTATTATTCATTTGAGTTAAGTTTCAAATTGCTGAAATAAAGATAAAGTAACAAACACTGATTCACCCCCCCCACCCCTCTCAGTGTTTCTAGCATTTAATAAATTCTTTTAAATTTAAATATTATATACAATATTATATTTTTAAAATTATAAACAAACTTTTATTTTTGATAAAAATAATATAAAATTAGAAAATAATTATAAATTTGTAATATATACAAATATCAGATTAATTAAGCAAGTTTCTAAGTTTATATGCTTTATTTTAAAAGGATTCAAAATTAATATAAATTTATAATAAATAGTATAAAAACATGTATATTGCATTCTATTATTTTAAATTAGTAAAGCAAGTTTCTAAAAATCATATATTTTTTTCTTTAAAAGATTCTAAATTAATATAAATATAAAATAAACAAAATAGAAACATATATATATCAAATAATAATATATTTATATTATTAAATAAAATACTATATTGTCTATAATTAATTTTGACAATTTATTAATAAATACAAGTGTCATATTTATAGTTTTATAACATAATTAGCCTGTCAATCCATACGGTGGGTGAGATGATAGAGAAAAGATATTTGCAAAATCAAAACAAAAATTAAAATCAGAAATTTTTTATTTTTTTTGCTCGGTAATAGATGATATTTTATTAATAAAGACAATATTTACATGCATAACTTGTAAAAGACATACAACCGTATAGGGCCTATGGCCATGAACAAAAGTCTGCCTGCTCTTCTAGAGCTTTAACAAAATGGCAGTTACATCTTAATAGAATATAAACCTTCTTCCAAAACCTATTCACTAAACTGCTTGAAACATTACATAATTTTAAATACAGAGAGCTATACTTCGCTTTAACATATATATGTGGTCATACAAAAAGTGTTCCAGCAATGTATTTAGATAGCTTTCCCATCTGCATCAAATTTCCTCGCCCTATGCACGAGGTTTGTCCTTGCCTTCCGCGGAATTTCAACAGTTTGAGCTCTTTCCACCATTGCTGTGAGTTCTTCATTCTTTTGGATTTCCATCTTCACTTTTCCCCATTCATCACTAATCTTCTTTTTATAATCCACATTTCCTTCTAATCCTACCCATCTAACAAGGGCACTCTTCGATACTCCTTTGCTTCATTATCATCCTCGAAGCATTCTGAATAATCTGACCCGACGCCTGGTTCTGCCCATTCCAATATGGACTCAAGGCCTCCTAATAAGTCCTTCGCAAAAAAGAGCTTTAGCAACCCATTTCACTACTACAATAAGCTCTCCTAGTTCAAGCCCCCACGCAATAATCATTGATATTATTGTGGTGTTATCCCTTCGCATTAGTCAAAATTCTTGGAATTTCAAACCCAACACTCCTAAAACTGCATCCACCATGTCATCTATTTTGATCTTTATCAGCCCAGAAACTCTCTCTTTGCTAGCAGCTCCATGAAATGATTTCATCTGTCTCTTCATCTTCACTGTAAAATTTGCGTGCATTTTCGCTCCACTCTGTAGAAAACCTGCAATAAAAAACAAAATACAAAAACCAAACCACAAGCCAAATTCGTTCGGTGTTATGGTGAAAAATGTGTTAGTTTTGCCTTTAATCGGCTCTCAACCATTATGCACTTGTGGCATCCATCTGTCATGTTCATCATTCTTCAATAAATGCACTAAAAGGCTTTGTCCTCTGCATCCCCCACGATATCAATTTCCCATGTGGTATTTCCTTTCATAGAGCATCCATCAAATCATTAATGTGTTTGCCGCTGCCAAAAATCCCATTATTTCCTTTAATGCCACTTCCATCAAATATTTTTATCTGACTTTCCATCATGAAGATAGGATGACACACTCTGTCATCACCGCCAAAATCATATCCTTCACCTTATTTTTTTTTTATGTAAGGTTTTGCATGTCGTCAGCATTATTAAGATTTATATGTCATACACATATATACTTGCAACATTATGATATCTTTTTTATTGTGAAAAGATTGTGCAAATAAACTATCTGTTTTATTGGACAATTTCAAAAACTAATTCACCCACCGTTTTAAAATTAACTGCCCATTTTGATAAGATATCAGCTTCAATGTTGCCCTCTCAATAGGTATGTGTAATTCAAAATTCTTCGAAAGTCTAGAGCATATTAATAACATTCTGTATTAGCGTTTGCAAGTGCCATGCCTCCATTTTGCCATTTTTAATTGCATTTATAATTACAAGAGAATCCCATTCTAAGTGTATTTTCTGAACTCCTAAAGTAATTCCCATCCTGATTGCTAGCAAGGCAGCATTTCCCTCTGCTTCATTGTTTGTCCCTTCCTTCAATTTTTGGGCTCCAAAAGCTAGAGTCTCTCGCCTGTGATCCCTTACTATAACACCCACTCCTGAAGGCCCTGGGTTTCCCTTTGCAGTTCCACCAAAGTTTACCTTAATCCATCCCTCCTCAGGGGCTATCCATTTGACTTCTTCTCGCTTTTTGCATTTCTCCTCTCTATTATTATTCATTTGACCATTCCTGCATTTTAAGCTAGGCCATACTCTTTGTCATTTTTGATCCATCACTATGAACTGTGTTGATATTGTTGTTTTTGTTGCATTGGCATTGACCATTTCTTCAATGGCATTATTTATTTTGTTCTTGATCCTTGTGATGTCTTCTTTCCTGTCCTGAAAGATCCGTCTATTTCTTTCCTTCCAAATCTCCCATATAAGGATGGAGGGGCTAGTAGTACATGCTGAGGAAAAATTAGATTTTAGAGGTGGTGTGGGCCAACATCTGAAAACATCAATTAACTTATTCAGTAATGGACCCTGCTATCCCAATTGTCCTTGAAGCATTTCCTAACATTGAGATGTAAACTTACATGTTAACAACATATGGTTTGTATCCTCATCATCCTTTTCACATAATATGCATCATGTTGGTCCCATTATTCCAAATTTTTGTCTTCTAATTCCAGTTAGAATTCTGTCTTTGGTAGCAATCCATTCAAAGGCCCCTGCTTTAGGTAGGCAGTCTTTGCTCCACAGAAGCCTTATGGGCCAATCTTCTAGTTCATTTTCTGTTTCTAACAATTTGTATCCCAGTTTTACTGAATATTTTCCACTGGTTGCTGCACACCACTCAATCCTATCTCTTTCTGTATTTATGTTTACACTTCGGCTTGCAAATATCCCTTTCATCATTTTGGCCTGCTGAACATTAAGTCCCAATTTATTAATATCTTTCCAATCCCACACTTTTCCCAAAGGGCTATGTTGCTATTCAATATAGGAATTCAGCTGAGAACCCTAGTTATTCACACAAATGTTCTTCAATTCCTGATATTCGGGGTTGTTAGCTAAGACTAGGTAACCATTCCAGGAGTCTTCCCAAAAATTTGCATTTTCTCTGTTTCCAATTTGCCAAGTTATATGCTGTGTTATAACTGGACGACGGAAAGAAATAAAATTCCAAATTGTAGAACCTTTTGTTGGGTTTGGTGTGGTTAAAATCCTCTCATCTGCAATTGAATCTAGATGTTTTTCTTTGAGTAGCTTGACCCATAATAGATTTGGATTTTGATACATACTCCAAATCAATTTTGCACCCAGGGCTTCATTCATTAAATTCCAATCTCTTAACCCAACACCCCCATTTGCTTTAGTTTTACATATTTTTTGCCATGCAATCAAAGGCCATTTATCTTCATCATTCTTTTCATTCCACAGGAACTTCCACATTCTTCCATTTATAAGTTGTGTAATCTTCTTAGGTATCTTAAGACACATCATTGAGAAAATGGGGATTGCACTAATTACAAACTTAAGTAGGATAATTCTTCTAGCAAAGGTAAGCCATTTGCTCTTCCACCCTTCTAATTTTTTAGTGCATTTCCCCACAAGATCCTTCCATAAGTTGGCCTTGGACGCCCCTTTGAACAATGGGATTCCAAGATATATGCTTGGAAGTTTCGCAGCCTTAATACTAATAATTCTGCATATTTCTCTCTATTTTTAGAGATCCACATTAAAAAGTAGACCTCAAATTTGTGCCAATTTATGCACTATCCTAATGCATCACTATATAAATCCAGAGTTCTCTTTATAACTTGTGCTTCCCTTAGAGATGCCTCTCCCACCAAATTGGTATCATCAGCAAACTATAGATGTGTGATGGGATCCAAACCCATAGTCATTTTAATTCCTTTCCATTCTCCAAGAGTTCTTTTTCTTCTAATAATTTGTCCAAGCACTTCAGCCATAATGATAAAAAGGAAAGGAGAGATAGGGTCTCCTTAGCGTATTCCTTTAGTAGATTTGAAAAAGCCTTGTGGGCTGCCATTGACCAAGACCAAAAATCTAGGTGTAGTAATGAAACTCTCCACCCATTTGATCCATTCTTCACAAAAACCAAAACATCTTAGGACTTTGATAAAAAAACTCATGTTGACTGCATCATAAGCTTTCTTTATATCCATTTTAATCATCATTTTCTCAAGTTTATTCTACTGTAGGGTATGTATTATTTCATGGGCTACAATGATCCCCTCATAAATTGATCTGTCTGGGGTAAAGCCACTTTGTTCCTCTGAAATTATATTTTGCAAAATATTTTTCATTCTATTCGCCATTACCTTGGATATGATCTTGTAGATTGTGTTACAGAGGGAGATAGGTCTAAAATCTTCAAAAGACACTTGGTCTTCTTTCCTTGGGATCATAGTGATGAAGGTGTTGTTAAAATCTAGGAAAAGAAAACCTCTAGCTCGTGATTCTTCTACCACCTCCCAAACCTCATGACCAATCAGCTCCCAAAATTGCTGGAAAAAAATGGCAGAGAAGTCATCAGGCCCTGGTGCTTTCTAAGCCCCTAAGTCAAAAACTACCTTTTTGATTTCTAAGTGTGTGCAGGGTTTCTTTAGCATTTCATTCTGGGCATTTGTAACACAAGTGGGAATGATATTGTGTAAATCCAAATCTGTTCTCTGGATGTCTGGATCCGTTGTAAATAAATTGTGAAAATATCTTATTGCTTCTTGATTGATTTCCTCTGGTTCTTGCACAACAACACCCTCTCTATTATGGATAGAGAAAATCTTATTCTGAGACCTTCAAACTTTTACAAAATTATGGAAGAAAAGTGTATTTTTATCTCCTTCTGCAAGCCATAATTCCCTAGATTTTTGTCTCCAGTATGTTTCTTCCCTGTTTAGCACTTCATCATAAAGTTTATTTAATCGATTTTCCTCTTCAAAATCTGCCTCATTCATACCATTGGCAATAATATTGGAATGTAGCACTTCTAAATCATTTTCTAAAGCTTTTTTTTCCACAAAGATATTCTTAAAAATCTCTCTATTCCAATCCTTCATTTTTTCTTTTAAATGTTGTAGTTTTTTGGAAAGGATAAAAGCTTTGTTACCTCTTCAAGCATAGTTTCACTCGAGCCTTAAAATATTTATGCCACAACCACATCACTTTGAATTTGAAGGGGGCTCTCTCTGGAACTTTATCTTCTTGAATTTTTAGATTTATTGGATAATGATCACAACCTGTTAAAGGTAGAATCCCAGCCCAGCAGGTCCAATTGGTGGCTACCTAGTTTCCAGCCAGCAAAAAATGGTCCAGTTTCTCTGCGATGTTTAAAAAACCACACCTTCTATTTGTCCATGTGTATTGTCCATTTATTATCTCCAAATCAACTAGACCATTTTCTGTAACAAATGCAGAGAAATCCCTATGACTCTGTCTTGTCCAGCCCAAACCGCCTTTTTTCTCTGTTGGATTTAAAATGGCATTGAAATGACCACCTAGTAAAAATAGCTCATTATGGTTCCTATTTAAGATATCATAAATCCCCTGCCAGAGTGTCCTCTTTTGATTAGGATTATTCGGCCCATAGACATTCAAAGCTTGAAATCGGGTGAGAAGATGCCTTGGTCTAACTTCCATGCATATCCAAGACCTTTGACATTCAATAATTGATACCTCCACTATAGTTTCCATCTATAGAACAGAAATTACCCTAGAGGCACCATTTGCCTCTGAAAAACAACATCTCCATCTACTGAATTTTCTAGCAAAAACTTCTAACTCTTCACCGCTTAACTTAGTTTCTTGTAAGAAGATAATATTAGGTTTGGCTTGATCCAAAGCTCGTTTGATCAAGAGAACCTTGTCAGGGGCATTGCAGCCCATGACATTCCATGATAAGATTTTCATGGCTCTTGGGGAGGGGCAAAGCCCATCCCTGAGTTCAACAATTTTCATTGGTTTGTTGTGCACCCTGCCAAAGTTAGCCTTGTCTTGTTTGACATTCTCCCTCTTTTTTTTTTCCCCTACAGATGGTTTTTTTTCACTGTTTCCTTCTGGGATATTGTTCTTTTTTCAAGCACATTGGGCATTTCTTCCATGCCAAAAACATCTTCCTCTTCATCCTCAGGTGCCCAAGGAGAGTCTTCATGTGACTCCACAAGGTTTCCACTGCTATCCTTGATAGTTTCAAAAGGTTTTTCCAGATTTCTAATAGGAGAAATATGTATGTCCTTAAAACCATCATTGTCATTTGGATCTGCATAACCAAGAAGACCTTCCTTTGTCATTTCTCCTCCCATCATGATGATTTTGGGTATGATGATTGGATTTTTTTCAGTATAGAATTCCTCACACCTCATCATATTAGATGCATCCACTATATTCTCATATGCTTCCTTTCCTAGGTATTGGTCCCCATTAAACTCTTGAAATGTGGGTATCATATTTATTTGATCACTTTGAACTACATTATTTGTTTTTAGCCATCCCAACATTCTTCCCTATGTTTCATATCCATCACTAGGCTCTAGATTTTGTTCCTCATGTGTTTCATTTGTTCTGGGTATTTTCTCCATGTTATCCTCATTCATAGTAATCCCCTGATCTATCAAACTAGTTTGTAAAATTTCTTGCATACTCACTTTATTTCTGTGTTCATTATTCAGGAGTTCATTTATCACCTCAATATTTCTTTCCCCCGGATAGGAGTTATAAGTTTTCTGCCTTTCCTCCAGTTTTTCCAATATACTATTACTAAGTTTTGTTTCACTGAAATGGTCTTATGGAATGGTTTCAGTGTAGAGGATGATATTTTTATTTATCATATTTGCTTCACTCTCTTTCCCTCTCCTCTTTCCCTCATTGACATTCAAGGTTTTTGTTTCCTTTTCCACCACCACTTTTTGTGACCATACCCCATGTTTTGAGGTGATTAATAGATTGTTAGGCAGCGGGTGTGACTCCTGCCAAATGATTAAAATTTTAGGGCAGGTTGAAAAATTGCTTTCAATAAAGCATTCTTCCATCCTAATGAAGGATCCCATGTGATTACTGAGTTTTTTTAGGGTTTCAAATCCCCAAACTCATGTGGTAGGTTGGGGAGAAGGATCCAAAGAGGTATTTCTTTGATTTTTTCTTTTTCTGGATCAAATTTTTTTTGCCCAGTTGTTAATGTATATTCATTTTCCATCTATTAAATATGGGCCATGCTTTAAAACCCAATCTTTATCTTCACAGGTTTGGGCCATTACCAAGTAGAATCCATTCGCCATAGTTTTTAAAGTGAAGGCTTTTCCCCAAGTTTTAGCACACCACTCACTAACCTTACTTAACGATGGCCATTTCCCAGCCCACTTTAAGAAAAAAACATGTTCTTCTAAAAAAATTATGGATTCGCTGCATACTTTATTATCGAATCAGAAATTTTAATTTAATATGAAAATCAAGCAAAAGATTAACATTTATTTTTAATTTTTAATTAAAATCAGCAACTTACTTCATTGTGGACCACCAATTGTCATCAAGGATATTTTTCTTGATCGATCTTCCTTCAAAGGAGCTTATAGAATTAGATCATCGGGTCCACTCTAGATTCACCACCATCAATTGGAGAGCCTCATGCAACTCAAGCATCCTCTCCATCAAGATGTAGTAAGTGGTCCATAGTTATAATACATACAATTATAAGACTCAATGTAATTGGAAAATAGTAACACATGTAAGAATAATTAAAATAATTTAGTAATTTAATAAAATGAAGTAAACTAAACTATAATTTAAATTGACATTCTTTGTCTCAGCTGGTTTGAGGAACTCCTTCTTTGAGAATGACCTTAAAAGAGCAAGTGAAGTGTGGTGGTTGCAAATGAACATTTGAACCCCTCTAGCTTCTGACACCATTTGCTTCACCCAATTTGTCTTCTCTATATCTTTTAATGCATTTTCAATGCATGAACACAACAAGGGGTCCAAAAGATGTTCTTGTAAGCACCCTCCACCATCAAATCAGGTGATTTGCACACAAATATTGAATTTGTGATCACATGTACTATATTAGCTAGCCCAACCTCCTCAATGACATCTCTCAAAATGGTGAACTGGAACTCTGCATCCTTATGCTTCCCTGAACAATCTATGGATTTCATCAAATAAGAACTAGTAAGGGATGTGATAATGATATTACTGAGTGGCCAATGTCGAACATCGGTCTACCCATCCATCACAATCAAAATAGAGCACCATGTCCTCACCCAAGCATGTTTCATATCCTCAAACAACACGTTAATCTTGGAGTACTCTTTGTCTAGGATGGTAGTTCGTAGATTATGATCACCAGGGGGTATGAATGAGGGACCCATAATGGTTATATCTTTCACCATTTGTTTGAAATAAGTGGAATGGGACACATGAAATGGGATACCATTAGAAAAAAGAATCTATCAATGGATGATTCTTAAATTTCCTTTGCTTGTGCATTAAACATACTTTCAACTGATCCCTTCTCACCACCACTCATCTTCCTCTTTCATCTTGTCTCAATAGGGCTAACACTAGTACTAATGGTGGATGACATAGGCCTAGATGATTGTGATTGTGCACTATATAAAGAAGGTGATGACATTGTCAAACCTTGTTTCCCCATTTCAGCCTCCAAGTGCAATCTTTGACACTCTATTCTCTCCTCATTAGTTAAACTAGGACAAGCTATAACCCCATGACATGCAATACCTAGAAAGTATGACTTTACCCTTGTATATCTGACCCTAAAATAATCATTACGAACGTGGCAATCCCACACCCTAGCCGCTCCTACATTTTACTTTCTTTTCACCCTAGGTGTATCATATTGGAGAAGAGGTTTTTTCTTGTTCAAAGTGCCCCTTGCATATTTGTTCATGATTGTTGAAGGGCACCTAAACAAATCAGTTTTTTGCTACCCACTACTAGCCTCAATACTATCATTTTAAGTTTGGGTTTGACTACCCACATGTTCTTTACCACTACTACTACCCTCACTACTGCTCATTGTGGTTAATTATGCAATTTTAGAATGCAATGAACTGAAACAATACAAAAAAATAAAATAAAAATTTAACTATTTGAAACTTAAATTTTGATAAAAAAGAAAAATAAAAATGGAAGCATGAGAGGAGGTTTATGTACTTACTTCTTGTAATCTCTTGCTTCCTACAATGTTGAAATCACTTGCACATTGCCATAAACCCTTCTTGTTGTTGCTTCAAATAGAAAAATGGAACCCTTGTTGTTGTGTGAGAAAACAAAAAACATAATAACTTTTAAAATGATCATATGCAAACAATAAGCCACGATTTTGGGCTTTTAAGGAAAATGGAATGGAGGGGCCCACAAAACATCCAATCTAATGCCACGCGGGTTGGTTTATTTATTTATTTTTTAAAATTTTTTTTTCTTTTCCATCGGGGACGGTCGACCGTCCCGGGGACAGTCAAGGGACAGCTAAAACGTCCTCAGCCATACCTGGTACATCCTCTCATCCCCAATTTTTTGGGGTGATGTCCCCAAGTTTATGGAACATCCCCCTCTATTTTCCAGGTTTTGGGTACGGGGTGGGGACGTCCCACATCTGTCCCCCTATCCTGAAAATGTTCTCATTCTAAAAATAGGGGGTTTTAGGTCAGGGACGCATCCCCGAGTAAACTAAATCTGAGTAATAAAGATAGGTGGTGGAGTGGTCCAATTGTGTGTCTAGATTCTGATTTATCACCACCAACTCGTCTAAAATACTAGTCCTTATGATCTGATGTAAGTTCCTTGCAAAAAGAGGGAGAAAAGGTTGTGATAATAACCTTGAATCCATTAAACATAAGCCTTTACTCCAAAATTCTTTAGAGGGTTTGCTAATGTTTATCAGAGACTTGGAGATTTCTATCTATTGTTGCATGAATCGCCAATAAGGAGTGACTATTAGGGATGTAGCATGGTGTGATTTAGAGGTATGCAAAGAGAGAGAATTGTCTTTAACTAGGGATTTTTGTGTTGTCCCTTTTGTCCACTGTAACATCATAAATAACAAAAGGCTAGTGTATAGGCATCTCTCTATTATGAGGAACCATCATAAGATTGGATTGGGCACATAACTCCTTGTGTGTAGTAGGGGAAAGGACCCAATATCTAAATGTGTTCTAATGGATGTGATAACAATTATTGATTTGATATGTATATTTGCTGATTTAATACCCACACTTGTTGGTTTAATGTCCAAATTTTTAACAACATTACAACAATAGTTGTGACTTTAAAATTATTGCTTTGATGACTACCCACAATTGAATGAAATGTACCCTTAGTTGTAGAAAGAAACCAATCATGTGATGCCACATTAGCTGCACAAGTATGGGTAACCTTTTTGCACAATGATTAGTCTCACCTTTTTGGGTCATTTTGGAACCTTTGCATAAAGCATGCTGATGTGGCATAATATTTGATGATGCAGCCCTGGAACCTTAGTTTTTAGTAAGGGACTTGCCAAGTAAGCTGCTGTAAAATATTGGAAGTGATTTTAAATTTTCCACATAGGGTTTTGAGAAGCACAAAGGTAGGGTGCTCAACTATTGGGGTCCTCTCCCCTAGTTTTCCAATCCCAGCATAAAGATGTGTTATCTATGATTGTCCTCGACATATGTCACTAAGAACCTGTATTTACTACTGTCCCTTGTGACCACTAGCCTATTCTTGTGCTTTATACACTAGCCCTTAAAAAGACTGGGCATTTTTTAGTGTAGTTACAATCTTGTAAACCATGTACTTAAAAAAATAAAAATAAACAAACAACTTCTTGTACAATAACCGCTAGTGTGGTTGAGGTCAAAGAAAAGATACTAAATGAATTTTAGAAAAGAAATGAGTCCAAAATTGTAAAGAAGAAAAATGATGTTAATGGAATAAGAGTGCTTTCATACTCAAATCACTTATCACCTTTACATTTAATGTTTAGAGTGGAGGGAAAGATAAGATATTCCCTTTTATTCTTAAATACACAAAAGAAGGATCCAAAAACCCAAAAAGGATCAATGCATAAATGAATCAATCTATTGGAAATAAGAATAAAGAAGGAGATCCTAGATTTCCCTCTTAAAATGTGTGTGAATGAATGATTGAATATGATTAATGATAGTAATTGAAAGGGGATAGGAAGAAGAACTAAACTTACAAAATTACAGATCAAAGAATGTTGTTTTCTAAGGTCTGTAGGCTATTTTTGGAAAAATTGAAGTATGATCTTGAACTAGAACGCAGAGATGAACAAAACCCATAAATCATTTTCTGATTCGATGTCATCTTATGAAAAAGGTCGACCCTGTACCACAAATGCCAACCCTGTCTAGGTGAGGTCAACCCTATCCTGCACAAATCTGAAAGTGTCCCTGTTCGCACCATCTGAAAGAAAACTGAAAAGGGTATCCAGATCTGGTCTCAGATCTATAGTCCCAAACCTGTACCTGCAAGAAAAAGAGGTTTGTTTGTTGTGGGGGAGGGGTTTGCCTTATTCAAACCCTGATTTAGGAATTAACCTTCAAATCAATAAAGTATAGAATGCTAGCAAATAGTAGAATTGAATCTAACAATGAAGCTATGATATTCAATAGATATGCAATTGTAATTCAAATGTATGCAAGTATGTAAATATGAAAGAATGGACTTTAGAAACCATAAAAATCCATGATTTTATGCTTTTAATCCACCTTGAAGAGATGATGAAAGATTCTTGAGGATGCACAAAGGATCTTGAAGGAAGATCACACCACCATTATGGCTAGATCTAGGGTTTTGAATGATAAATATTGAATGCTTGCACCAAATCCCTTCAAAGACTTGAAAGCTTGAATCCTTGATCTTCAATGGAGAACTTGAACACCTTTAGAACTTGAAAAATTGTAGAACAATGGATGCTTGAAAGACTTGCTTCTTGACCAAATCTTGGTTAGAGCTTTTTTTGTACTTAGAAGACTTAGAGAAAATGAGAGAGAAAGGCTTCCTTTTATATGAAAATAGGGCACAATCTCCTAAGGAGGCCTACATAGGATAATTAAATTCTCATTGAAGCATTTAACCCTAGGAGAGGACCTATATTAAATATAATTTAGGAATCCACACTTCGGAACCCGAAATAGCCAACTCAAAAGCGGGAGAAAACTTTTCGTAAAGACCGACATCCAAGAAACTGTGGGTTTCTGGGTTTTGGACCCTGGGACAGGGTCAAGGTTAGCCCTTTCCTAGGATAGGGCTGAGGTCAACCCTATCCTAGTTCAGGGCCGAGGTTGACCCTATCCTTAGAACCCAGAAGCACAGGTCTGCCACCCAGAATGCAGAAATCGGTCCAAAAAGTGGTGGAAAGAGGAGCAGATCAGGGGGATGATGTGATAGAGGTCAAATACATCCCCTAAGGAGGGATAAATTCTCTTAACATGGAATTTATTCCATTTTAAGATGATACATTAAGCCCCCACTTTAGCGGGAGTACAGAAATTGAGCGTGCTCACGGTAAAGTTAGAAGAAAGAGATCCTGGTGGATTGCAACGAGGTAGAATATCACTAAGTCAGGGACATGAGCCCCCAGAATAAGGATTATAACTCAACATACATACATAAAGACATGAATTCAAAGAACAATCAATCATAAAAACATACATGACTACATAAGTAAGACAAGAACAACACCGTTAATAAAATAGCTTCATGATCTAATCCTACTAACATGGAAGCAAAAGAGAGAAAACAGAAAGTGATTACCTCGCCTAGTAAGATGCCCACCTTACTATGAATCACCAAGGAGGGAGAGCCCCCAACAGGTTCACCCATAAACTGTGCTTGTAATTGTAAATGCGTCTTCTGACGGCTTTTTTGAAAATACCCATAGATCCACGTTCTTG
>MU225839.1:609695-623797 GCA_018584345.1 Thuja plicata
ATCCTGGAAAGACAGAAAAGAAGGAGATGGCATCCTTGCCCCCCAAGTGTAGGGACAAGGATGAAAGGGGACCTATTATATCACTCACAATACTATGCAAGACAACGAGCCCCCAAAGATTAGGCTAGCATTTTTTGCATATTATGGAGTTCCATAATAGGAACATAAACATTATTTTGAGAAAATAGGATGGAAATATAACTCATTGCCACATGATATATAAATAACTTTACTATCAATGAGCTGCCTAATATTATAATGTAAAGCTTGAAATTTATTAGAGTGATCATGAAATCTATGATAGAAACAAAAAGGAAGAATCTTCAAGTATAGACTATGTTTCTTTTTGCATTTAGGTCTAGTAATCATCTTAGCAAGAAGTAGTTTAGGTGGAACAACCTCTTGGTCAAATTCCTTCATAAGGTCATCATGTTTTGAAATGTTATTTGAGATGTTTATAACATTGATGTGTTTGTGAGGATTAAATCCCAATCCATAAGAATGCTCATGCCCCCCATTCTGTAAGGGCATTTGAATTTCCTGTTTATTCTTAGCACATCCTTGAGTATGGAATCCTTGTTTAACTAGTAAATGATAACTATGACCATAACTAGAAGCCATATGAAAAGAAGTCAATTGAACTTCAGTAATCGCTATGTCATCATTAGTATCTTCGATAGATTCACAAGAAGGAAAAGAGGAATACATCCTAGGAGAAGATAAGGTAGGAGCTTGATTCTCCATAGGATCATCATTAAGAGGGAGAGCACTAAGGGAATTCATATCATTTTCCGCTAATGCCTCATCACTAGAAGGAATCCTAATTAGAGGTAAAGAATCTATAATGTTTTCTTGTTTTTCTAAAATGTCTACATAAGGAGAGTGTGTTTTAGAAAAAGAGTCATCATCATGTATGAATATGTCATCCATTAAGAAATAACCCTCTTGTATCAAAGCATCTTCACAAAGAGGAGATAAATCAATGTCTTTATCCAAGGGCTCATCCCAAAAAGTAGAATCACCCATAATGGCTTCATGAGGAAGAGAGTAATCAACATCCAAATCAAAAGGTTCATCCCAAATAGGAGGATTATCCTCCCTATTGATAAAGCACATTGTAGGAGCGCCTAAAGCTTGATCCCTATAGGGGAAAGAATTGTATTCTAAAGTAGGCTCATAGAAAAGACCTATATTAGGAGAAGAAGTAACATCTATCCCTAACTCACTTCTATGGTAAAGGTCAATTAAAGAGATTGTAGAGGAGGATGAAATAGGAATGGGATCCATGGAGATCTCAGTCAAACCATTAGCATTCTCACTTCCATGTACCTCATTAAGGGATCTATCATTTTTTGTAATAAAAGCCTCATCAAAGTATTCAAAACAAAAATCATACATGTTGAACATAATGAAAGATGTAAATGTTTTTTTATTTTTAAAGAAATTTTGTGATTTTTATAATTTTTGAAATTTAAATGCAAGAGCATAAAATAAAACCTACTTCTATATGCATGCAAGATCTAATATGAAATGCAAATCTAACACCAAAAAGAAAGAGTTGTCTATCGCGGGTTCACCAAAATGTAAAGAAGAAAAATGATGTTAATGGAATAAGAGTGCTTTGATACTCAAATCACTTATCACCTTTACATTTAATGTTTAGAGTGGAGGGAAAGATAAGATATTCCCTTTTATTGTTAAATACACAAAGGAAGGATCCAAAAACCCAAAAAGGATCAATGCATAAATGAATCAATCTATTGGAAATAAGAATAAAGAAGGAGATCCTAGATTTCCCTCTTAAAATGTGTGTGAGTGAATGATTGAATATGATTAATTATAGTAATTGAAAGGGAATAGGAAGAAGAACTAACCTTACAAAATTACAGATCAAAGAATGATGTTTTCTGAGGTCTGTAGACTGTTTCTGGAAAAACTGAAGTATGATCAAGAACCGGAACGCAGAGACGAACAAAACCTAGAAATCATTTTCTGATCTGATGTCATCTTATGAAAAAGGTCTACCCTATACCAAAAATTCCAGCCCTATCCAGGTGAGGTCGACCTTGTCCTGCACAGATAAGAAAGTGTCCCTGTTTGCACCGTCCGAAAGAAAACTGAAAAGGGTATCCAGATCTGGTCTCAGATCTACAGTCTCGAACCTGTACCTAAAAGAAAAAGAGGTTTGTTTATTGTGGGCAAGGGGTTTTCCTTAGTCAAACCCCAATTTAGGAATTAACCTTGAAATCAATAAAGTATAGAATGCTAGCAAGTAGTAGAATTGAATCTAACAATGAAGCTATGATATTCAATAGATATGCAATTGTAATTCAAATGTATGCAAGTATGTAAATATGAAAGAACGGACTTTAGAAACCATAAACCTCCATGATTGTATGCTTGGAATTCACCTTGAAGAGATGATGAAAGAGTCTTGAGGATGCACAAAGGACCTTGAAGGAAGATCACACTACCATGATGGCTAGATCTAGGGTTTTGAATGATAAATCTTGAATGCTTGCACCAAATCCCTTGAAAGAATTGAAAGCTTGAATCCTTGATCTTCAATGGAGAACTTGAACACCTTGAGAACTTGAAAAATTGTAGAACAATGGATGCTTGAAAGACTTGCTTCTTGACAAAATCTTGGTTAGAGCTTTTTTTGTACTTAGAAGACTTAGAGAAAATGAGAGAGAAAGGCTTCCTTTTATATGAAACTAGGGCACAATCTCCTAAGGAGGCCTACATAGGATAATTAAATTATGATTTAAGCCTTTAAACCTAGGAGAGGACCTATATTAAATATAATTTAGGAATCCACACTTCAGGTTCCACGCTTCGGAACCCGAAACAGCCGACTCGGAAGTGGGAGAAAACTTTCTGTAAAGACCGACATCTAGGAAACTATGGGTTTCTGGGTTTCGGATCCTAGGACAGGGTCGAGGTTGGTCCTATCCTAGGACAGGGCCAAGGTCGACCCTGTCCTAGGTCAGGGCTGAGGTCAACCTTGTCCCAGGAGGTCGACCCTGTCCTCAGAACCTAGAAGCACAGGTCTGCCACCCAGAATGCAGAAATCAGTCCAAAAAGTGGTGGAAAGAGGAGCAGATCATGATGTGATAGAGGTCAAATACATCCCCTAAGGAGGGATAAATTCTCTTAACATGGAAGTGCTTCCATTTTAAGATGATACAAAAATAATTAGTAATGTAATACATTTTGAGTTTTATATTAAAATGTGATTTTCTTTGTCTCAAAGATTTATTTAGAGATGACAATAGAAATATTTTTATATTCAAACTCGGGTTTTGCTTCATATGAATAAGACCAAGATTTATTAGTAAATGATGATAGAATTAATTCTATATTAAAATGTAAAAAAATAGAACAAAAAATTGCATATGATAATTTAGTGATAGTGATAATAGAAATAACAATGTGTTTTTTGTCTTATTTGTTGATGTTTTGTAGTTTCTATCAGATAAATCCTATGAGACTATTGAAAATATATATATATATATTTTATTATGTGAGATATAGTATGTATAGATATATATCTAAAATAGTATTAGGTGAAATTAAAATAATAATGATTCAAAGATATTACATGTGTGTGTGTGTAGTTACATTATATCAATTGTCATTATATTAATCTCATAATAATGAAGAGACATGTCCCATTAAGGGACATGTCTCTGGACTATCCTAATTCTCAATATAAATTAAAGAGAGATTGTTGAATTTGGAAAACACATACAACATAGAGTGCTATTACATTTGTAGCTATCCTAAAACTTAACATGGTATCAAAGCCAGACTGAAAATGTAAGAGAGTAGTTTGTTGATGGTGAATGTGTGACTGTATCATAAAATACAGTCTCAGTACATGGACCATATCTCACTAATACACCGTTGGCTGTTGCTGCATTTTGGATATGTTGGTGCTAAACAAATTGTGAAGAATCTCACAGGAGCGATTGGAGAGAAAGTGTGGTGTTCATGTTGGCAAGTGATGATATTTGTATGATATGAGACACTTATGGGTTTTCATTTATGGAAACATATATGGTATATCGATCGCTTGGAATGAAGTTCAGTTTTGGAGATACAGTCTTCAAATGACTAAGTACAAAAGCAAAAATACAGAGTATGACAGTATTGTTTTGGGTATCAAAGATCGAGTACGATGACTTATGACTTGCAAGCTTAGTGGAAGATACTATGTGGTATGTATGACCTCCACCTGAGATTAATTTAGTTTTGGTGTTGATTACAGTGAGTTAGAGAGATTTGAAGACAAGCGAAGACAACAGAAGAACATAACCAAGCAGTTAAATAGTAGTGACAATTTAAGGAGCATGGTGTGGACTCCTGGCAAGCTAAGTTGGATTATAATTTTGGATAACCTATATTTTGGTTATGTAAGAGCGCCAACTTTGTATTTTCTCTTTAAATTATTTATTTTTGTATTGAGAGCCGACTATGTGATATTGTTAAGAGTGCCGACTTGATGTTAAGAAAGGTGTGTGTGTGTGTGTGTGTGTGTGTGTGTGTGTGTGTGTGTGTGTGTGTGTGTGTGTGTGTGTGTGTGTGTGTGTGTGTGTGTGTGTGTGTGTGTGTGTGTGTGTGTGTGTTTGTGTGTGTGTGTCTGAAGAATTTTTGTAAAGAGAAGATATAGATGATGGATGAGCGAATGTATAAGTGTATGTATGTATGTGAATGGCAGAGCAGAGGATGACAGAGATCATTGAATAAATGTGATTGGAACTATCTAAGCATTGAAGATGCTTGTTTTGTCCATTACTGATAACACTTTGTAACAAAAGTTTTGTTGTAAGAGTTGTAAGCTCAGTTGGCCCCTAACAGGGTATTGAATACCTTTAACAGGATTGTTATTCCTTTAACAAGGAAACATACTATGTAATATTCAGCTCCTAATAGGGCTAGGTCTCCTAACAGGGACATTATACTTTAGTGCATGCTTGTAGGTACGATCCCCACCAGGGTTTTCCCTTGGCTAGGATTTCCTCGACAACAAATAATGGTGTTATAAGTTATGTGTTATTTGTTTATGTTCTTTTCATTTCAGAAAGCTTATGGTTTATTTGCAATTGGTTTAAGTTTAATTTAAAGTGTTGTAATATTGATTCACCCCCCTCTCAGTATTACTTAATCCTAAAAATTGGTATCAGAGCATTTGGCCCTTGGAGAGAAAGTCTAACAGCTAAAGGGAGATTAGAATGGATTCAAAAAATTTACAATAGAACTTTGAAGCAACACTTGAAGACCTTGATAAAGAAAAAATAGATAACGGTGACTTGAGATTCAAATTAAGAAGAGCCGAGGGATTCATCAAGAAACTTAAGGATCAGTTTGAAATTTTTAGAAATTAGAGACATGATCTTATGGTTCAGATAAAAGAGGATTCAGACAATGCTAATTCAGATCAGATAAAGCAACTTGAACAAGAGAATGATACTTTGAAGCTTGAGAATGAAATGATGGCTAAAGAGATTCAACAAGAAAAGAATGCTAAGATCAAGACTAAAGAAGCACTGAAAGATGCTAATACTCTGATGGAACAAATGAACATTGAACTTGACCATTACAAGAACAAGTATCTAGAATTGGAGAAATATAATCAGATCATAAAGGGTGAACTTGTTGAGACAAAGAAACACATTGAGAAACTTCACATGATTAGTGACTTGATCGATGAACAGACAGAAAGACAAAAACCTAAAGGTGATATGACTGGTATTGGCTTCAATGAAGCTCAATGTTCTAAGAATCAAGAAGAAAAATTTGATGCAAAGATTGATGCAGAAAAACCTAATCTTGAAGAACCTAAAGAACATATCAAACCTTTTAGAGGAAGATGTTTTGGATGTAACAAGTTTGGACACATGAAGAGATATTGCAGAGGTAATACCCCTTTCAGAACTTTTTTTGGTTATTGTTTTAATGGCAATGCATATGGGCACAAGAAAGAAGAACACAGAAAACCTGATCAAACTAGATACATACAAGACAACAACATAGGAGAATTAGCAGCTAAGATCACATGTTACAAATGCAACAACCTTGGACACATTGTAAAGAATTGTAAATTACAAGTTAATTAGTTTAATAAACCTTCTATATGATACAAATGTAACAATCTAGGTCATATATAGAAGTTTTGAAGGTATAATGGAGTAACTAATAGAGGAGCACTACCTCCTATGGATACTAAGAGGAATGACATTAATACTGGTAAGAGTCTTATAGAATACAAGAGTGATTTTGTGATGCAGAGGGTCTATGGTTCTAGTGATTTCTTTCCCCAAAGTGCTCCTAATCTCTTCTAACCATCCAATGGTTACCTCTCCTTGTGTTCTTATCCAATGTGGATATCCAAGACCCTCACTATCAACTTCTCCTCCAAGGTATAGTTTATTTGTTGAAGACTTCAATACTCCTAGGCTCAACTAGTCCAACTAGCTCTTCAATCACCTAGACTTCTTCACTAGATTTTCCCCTAGAATCCCAAACCCTTGCTTAGGATCCTCCAATACATCCCCTTAGACTCTGGTCTATGTTCTTTTCCCATCAAAAGTTCTTTAGAACCCTTTACCACACTTCTGGATACTTTACCAATCCAATTGGTATCAAATTCACTAGGAGACCTAATTGGCTTGTTTCCTAGTAGGTCAAATTTCACTATTTTGGGGATTAAGATCTAAAATACTCCAAAAAAACCCAATGAAGACCTTGAAATATTCAAGGTATCCATCAACCCTATCAAAATCCAAAATCCTAGCTTCTGGATGCACCCACAACCCTAGTTTCCACCAAGCCCTAGTTTTCATCCTATTAATTAGGCCTTTGGACTAGTCTTGACCAATTGTCACCAAATTGATCTTCAAACTTTGTTTCACCTCCTCCCACCTTTGGATCCTTCAAGGAGACTCTTTAGGGCTTCTGAAAATTCTTCTAGGTCTTTTCCACAATATCATGGGTGCTCGAACCAAATCCAACTTCACCCTGTCCAGGCTCACTTGTTCCTAACAGTCACCCATGGGGCTTCAATCTTGGTCTAGAAAATTCATTGCAAAAAAAAAAATGAAAAAAAAAGAGATTGTGTATAGAATATAACCCTCCATCCCCTATGGTTTCAAACATTTGCACCAGTGGATGCTTAGGTTAGAGCCATTTTTGGCACTGTGACTCTGCAAATGGGAATTATAGACCAGTGACCTTAAATCTATTGTAACTCTCTACTCCTATAAATTTAAATAAAACTAAATTATGAAAAATAAATCTATCTTGAAACACTACACCCCCATGGGGTCTGATCTCCTTGCCCAATCTGTACACTGTCGTATAAAATACAAAAAGCACTATGAATTACAAAAATACAGTCAAAAGCATCCGTACAGAAGTACACAAAACAAGTTCTGCAATCCAAAACTTCATTAACCTTTGAAAAACATCAAATCCATGCTCATATACTAAGAATTAGTGGTTAAAATAACTCTAACTTCATTTTGCAACTTCTTGTCAAGAAGTTGCAAAAGTTGCTAGCAACTTTTTTGCATTTTGTGCAATTGACTACTTTTGTCAACTCGATGGTTGTGGTTGACTTCTATGACCCTAGTTAGGACATTTATGGTCCTAAGACACACTCTAAACCCAAACTACATAAAATATCACTTTTTTGTCTTTCTAGGTCAAAATGACCATAATATCCTTTATGAGCTCATTTGGCTCTTACAAACATGGAGATGAACCAAATTGAACCCAAACTAGTAGACCTTATTATGAATCACACCAAACACCTAACCTAACCCTGAATCACACCAAACACACCAAAATGGGAGTTTTTCTGCACCATTTTGATAATTGTTTTAGGAAAGCAGAAGATAACAACAATGGTAAAGTATAGAGAATCAAAGAGTCTAATGATGTATTGGTTCGGGATGAGACAATAGATTCTAATGGATCTTCACCTGATGCTAGCAAAGCATAATCAACCTAATTGGCCAAGCATGGCCTTAGGGGGAGCATTGGATGAGTACAACATAATTTATCCAGCCTATGATTATGTGGATTAAGCTCTAGCGAGCTTAGGTATGATATGGGCCGACATCATGGAACTTATCTCTAAGAGCGCAACATCAGATGATGCATATTATATGACCATGAGATTTATGACTGACTGGATAGTATTGAGTAATGTGAGTTTTTAACACTTAATGATGTATAAAGAACCTGATGGTTATCTATTTCCTTACCATTTAAATGAGAAGTGACCTAAGGAGATCAGAGAGCAGAGAGAATCAGGCTATCTAGCAACTACTTTGCATGACCGATTGAAGCGAAAAATTAAAATTTAGCGTGTAAAAGGTATTTACATCTACAGAAGCTATGGATGAACCTTTGATATATGATGTTGTAGATCGACCTAGATATAATTTTAAGAAACATCCATTCAATTCTTGTGAAGACTACCCTAAAGGAGCATTTTTCCAGACACTGTATGGCGTTTTACATGTAGAAGATATTAGGGCATACATTCATTGCAAGTATAATATACTTGGTGTTGATGAAATTTCTACTAAAATGGAGTACATGACTGATAATGGCAAAATGAGGGATGAATTCAAACACATTGACAACTTGAGCATCATGAAGATATTGGATTTGTATGAATTCAGCGAAGATGAATGGTTTAAAATCTTACTCAATAGAGTTCATGATCAGTTCATCTGGATAGGAGATCAACCTATAAAGATATGTAGTCAATTTATTCATGAGATTACTAGATTAGACAACATTGGAGCTACCCCTATGGCTGAGAAGAACATAAAGAAACAAGTCAAAACCCTAACACATTCGAAATGGGACAGGAAAGCTATGAGAGTGAATGATATATTCTTATAGGATGTCAGATTGATTGCAATGATACTTGGATACAAATTCTATTACAGTAGTAGACCTAATTCAGCATTTGCAGGTGTTATCATGATGGCCTACATATTGGCGAAAGAAAATACTACTTATAACCTATGCAAAGTTTTGGCACAACATTTTTTGGAGAATGTTAAACTAATCAAGAAGGACAAATCTAAAACCTTTCGATTTGGCTCACTCTTAATTCATATGTATATCCACATTGAGCACAAGTCTCCAGGAATGCACCCTAGTGGATGGAGAAAATGGATACCTACTGGTATTTATATTTCTGAGAGCTACAGAAGACATGATAGCACATGGGTTGATGGTGAACTATTTAGCACGATCAAGATTCTTCAGAGGCAAATGAAGGAAAGAGTCAGAATTCCTAAAGAATTAGTTGAAAAATACAAAGATTCAATTTGTGTTATGGTTGAGATAGACTGTGTATGTTTTGAGGCAGTTATACCTAGGGTGAAATGGTGTTACCCTATGGGCTATAAAGTTAGTTATGAGGTCCTAACTATGTAGATTGAACATGTGTTGGCATCTAAGATAGATACATTTGAGGAGAGATGAGGCACCTATGAGGAAAAGTCAACTAAAGTTAGAGAAGAGAAGACCAGAGGCATGAGGAAAAGGAAAGTCAATTTTTTTTTGATGAATGTGGAACTAAGGCAGGTTTGACTAAAGAAGAGTTGAGAGAAGTAAAGAAGAAGATAGCAGAGTAATCTTCTAGATTGGCAAGTACTACTACTGCAGTCCTTCCACCTCCAGAGATTGAGCAGGTAGCTAGTCCACCTTCTACAAGTAATTATGTTACCACCACTAAAGACATCACAAGGAGAGGCAGTAAATTTATTTTACCTTAGAGAAGCACTAGATCCACTAAACCAGATTCACCTCCTAAGGATCAGAGGACTGAAGGAGAAGAGAAGAAAGCAAAAAAAGAAACTACTAGTGATAGACAAGTGTGGAAGCCAGACTTGAAGATGATTGAAAAGAGAGTTATTGAGCAAGGGAAGCTTATTTCTGTGAACAAGTACTATTATAGGTATGAGGAATAAGATAAACTTAAGATTGAAGATATTATGGTAACTTACTTACTTGTTTTCAAGAAGAATATACTAGAGTTAGAGGGAAGTATACCTAATGAGCTTTATGGTAGACTAGGAATAAGGACACAACTTGTACACATTGAAGATGATTCTATTAGGAATCAAGCTATCGATGACATGCTACCAGTAGTTTCAATACAAGAAAGAGAAAGAATACTTAATGCACTCAAACCCCTATTGAGGACTAAGGCTAGATTGGTGAAAATTATGGGAAGAAAGTATGAATAAGTCTTAGAGGAGACTCAAAAGACATTAGATCATATACTAATGAGAAATATTCCTAAGAAGACTCCAGTTCCTATAACTACTACTCCTACACCTATAGGAATTGGTGAATGTTCTAAGACAAGTGAGGTGAATGTTGAGATGAGAAAAGATACAATGCAACTAGATTTCTATGTTTCTAGTGTGTTTGTAACCCTTTACACATCACTTGATGAGAAGGAGCCATTTGCAGGGAATATTGACAACAAAATTGCAGAGGAGAGGGAAGAATAGAAAGAAGAAGAACAAGAAAAGGAAGAACAAAAGGAGGAAGAGAAAAATATTGAGTCTGAACAGAGAATTGAGATTGAGACAGTAAAAGAGAAAGAGACAAGAGCTAAGGTAAAATATGAACCTGATACATCTACTAATCTATTGTTGACAAGTATGGACAGAACATTGAGTACTTATGTTGACAGTATGGATGAGGATGAGTTCATGAGACTATCCTTCATTGCATTCTCTAAAGCTAAGGAAAGATCTGAGAAGAAAGGAGATAAAATATCTAAAGTGATTAATAGGGTAGTCAATACAGTGAAAAAACTCCTCCCTATACCTATTATATTTCAAGGAAAGGATGAAGTAGAGAATCTGAGGTTGACACTAAATGATTTTGACAATCACTATGAATCTTTGGTCAAGATTGCTGAAGAGAAGGCCAAGAAGAGTTATCTAGAGAAGAAGTTGAAGGAAGTTTTCCAGTCTATCTCATGGGACTTGGGCATTTTGAGAGAGACTACAACTAAGGCCAGAAACTATGTCACACATGGAAGGATACTATATAGCCATTGTAGAAATCTTATTAGACATATTCAAAACATTGAAGACATTTTGGCAAAGGAAAGGGCTTCACTAAATAGAATGATGGACATTTGTGAGACCTCCTCACAATCTATATTAGAGATGGAT
Organism: Thuja plicata; assembly: GCA_018584345.1. NCBI lineage: Eukaryota > Viridiplantae > Streptophyta > Pinopsida > Cupressales > Cupressaceae > Thuja > Thuja plicata. The sequence continues at coordinate 620,921 of MU225839.1, forward strand.
AGGGAAATAACAAAGAATTATGAAAAGATGAATGTATTGGATAATGAGAAAGGGAGAGTCATGAAAAGATTTGGTCTGTTGAAGAGTTTAATCACTCCTAAACTATCAATTCTTGAAGTTCATTTATCTGATATGGAGAGGACAACAAAGTCATTGACACACTCTATGCCTATAGAGTTAAAATCTGTAGAGACATCATCTTATGCACTAAATGGACTAATTCATGTTAGTCATTTTTTTATTGCTTCATGGAGCACTGAAGTGAAGATCATGGAAGACACCTTCTAGGATGTACTCAAACTGGTGAGAAAACACTGAAATCCTACAATTTTGTAAATTTTGGATGCACCTTTGACATTGTTGTCAAAGGGGGAGAAGAGAAGAAAGACGAGTTAGTAGAAAATGATTATATATATATATATGAAAGAAAAGAAAAAAAAGAGAGAAGAACAGTGAGTTGGGACACTTAGTCATTTTTTGCTAAGTGTTGCCATCAATGCCAAAGGGAGAGTTTGTTGGAAAGTGATGATATTTGTATGATATAAGAAAATTATGGGTTGTTATTTATGGCAACATATCTGGTATATTGATCACTTGGAATGAAGTTCAGTTTTGGAGATACAGTCTTCAAAATGACCAAGTATAGAAGCAAAAATACAGAGTATGACAGTATTGTTTTGGGTATCGAAGATCAAGTACGATGAGTTCTGACTTGTGAGCTTAGTGGAAGATACTATAGGGTATTTATGACCTTCTCCAGAGATCAATTTAGTTTTGGTGTTGGTTATAGTGAGTTAGAGAGATTTGAAGACAAGTGAAGACAACAGAACAACGTAACAAAATAGTTAAATAATAGCGATGATTTAAGGAGTATGGTGTGGACTCCAGGAAAGTTAAGTTGGATTATAATTTTGGATAACATATATTTTGGTTATGTAAGAGCGCTGAATTTGTATTTTCTCTTTATATTATTTATTTTTGTATTGAGAGTCGACTATGTGATATTGTTAAGTGATGCAGGAGCATCTTGGGTCATTGGCAATCCTGCTCAACCAAAAAGATGTTTGTTTTTGTTTAGCATTTTCTCAGGAAATAATCTGCTACTTAGGCTTTGTTTCTCGGTAAATATTGTTTGCTTCTCAGGTTTTGTTTCTCAAGTATGCTTAGTTCTGTCACTCGATAATGCTTAGTTTTGCTTCTCGGGTCCTGTTTCTCAGGAGTGTCTGTTTATTTTCTATTGCTCAGGTTTCTCTTCTGACGCTCGGGTTTTTATTCCTTGCTACTCGTTCATGCTTGTCTTTGTCTCTTGGTTTGGTCTTTTGTTGCTTGGTTATGCTTTTACTGACGGTTACTGATTTTCGGTGATCTCCTGCATGAGATGCTTATTTTGGGAGTTGGATCTTTGGCCGACTTCTTCATTTAATTTTTGTTTCTGAATTGATTTGGGATCTCTCATTGGGATCTATGTGGACCTATATCTGGGTGTCTCTTATGGATTTGAGCATTGACCTCTTTGGTGGACTATTATATATATTCTTTTGTATGTTCTTAGTTTAGGGATCAATCTTAGAGAAAGAAAGCAAATGTTTAGATATTGAGATCAAAGGTCTATGATCTCTGTGGTATGAAGATCTTATTGTAATTCATTTGAATATATGGCCAAAACCAGGAAGGCCTACATGTAATGATTTTGATCAAGTTAATATAAAGAGATATATGTTGTTTCTTCTCTCACTGTCTTGTTTGGCTTCTGCATCAGTTCTACAAGGTGGCTTGGTAGTTGGGAGTGCTTTTGGCCCCATCTCCCTACCCATCCTTGTGTCAGATGGTATCAGAGTGTTGTGAGATCTAAGTTCCTTCTTGAAACCCTAACCCTAGTTGGTATTGTTGTGGGGTGGCAGATTGAAATTTGACCTATAATTACATAGGAATTTAAGATGGTTCATGAGAGAGGAAATGAAGATCTAGGTCTAGCTGATATGCTTAGATAGATGGCTGCTAGATTGGAAGTTGTTGAGACAACCCAACGCAGAGGAAGACATCTTGATGATGCTAGTGATGATGAAATTAAAGAGGTTCAAGGTGAAGCTACACCTGCACCTGTGATGAATCAGGAAGAAGAGAGATTCTTGTGAGCTTTAACAAGTTTGAAATCCACACCTCAGTTTAATCCTCCAGACTATAGTGGAAAATTAGATTCTAATGAATTGATTGAATGGATAATAGAGATGGAAAAATATTTTGAATATGAGAATGTGGCAGAGGATAAGAAGGTGAAGATTGCAAGCACAAAGTTGAAAGGTCATGCATCCCTATGGTGGGAACATCTACAATTGGATCGGAAGAATAAATGTAAAGACAAAATCAAGGTATGGGAAAAGATGGTAAACAAATTGAACGACAAGTTTCTAACTTGTGATTACTAGATTAACCTAATCTGGCAAATGAAAAGTATGAAGCAGAAAGACAAATTAATAAAAGATTACACTGAGGAATTATACAGATTGGACATCAGATATGGACATGTTGAAGATGAGGTGGAAAGGGTAGCAAGATACCTGAATGGCTTGAGAAGTTCTATACAAGATGAAATCAGTTTGGTCAAGAAGGAAAGCATTGAGGAGGCAATACCTGTGTGCTATAATTGTGTCACACTTCTATGAATCCTTATATTCAAGAACACTCAAGAATGAGGTCTCAAAAATTGATCCATAGCTCCTTAGGCATGGAGTGCAAGGGTTTTTAGAATGCTCTCAACTAGAGCTATTAAGCCTATAACCTTGCTAGTAAACCATGCAATGGGAGATTCAATGAAAACAAGGGCAAGAATGCCAATATCCTCAAGAATCAAGAATGAAATGCAATGCAAGCTAGATT
>MU225839.1:655516-682470 GCA_018584345.1 Thuja plicata
TATATATATATACATATATATATATTACCATTATATTAAATTTATAATAATAAATAGACCCAAAAATATATGACTAGTATAGTGGACTATAAAAGGACCTTTCCTTTCCTTCCTTTCCATGTACCAGGAAGGGACATGTCTCTCCTATCCTCATTCTCAATATAAATGAAAGAGAGATTGTTGCATTTGGAAAACACATACAACATAGAGTGGTATTACATTTGCAGTTATCCTAGAACTTAACATTATTAGAATAAAATAAAGATTATTAGCAAATGGTTATTTCTATATCAAAGACTTAAAAAAATAGAAAGAGAGAAGATTTATTTGGGAACAAAATAAAGAATTATATAATAGAATCATTTCTACATTAAAACATGGTTTTTGTTTTATAAAAATAATATACATATTTATTGGAAAGTTATAATATATTTATTTTCATTTTAAAAAGGGTGATTTTTAATTTTAACAATAAGATAAATAGTAAGTGATAATAGAAACACTTAATACTATATCCCCATGTTAAGTTTGTTTGGAAGTTAGTAAGGTAAGCAACATTAGTAATAAGAGGGGTTCAACTATGATATTAGATCAAACATTGTACTTAAGGAAATATAGAAAATTTCAACAATGTTAGTTGTCATAGCCTAGTTATCTTGAGTGGGGCAATCAAATGTTAAAAAAAAGGGGTGGTTTTACGCCTTACAAAATATGTTATACTAGCAATCATACCTTGGTGTGCAATGGGTACGCCGAAGATATATTAAAGATCAATTATGAAAATGATAGAGAATAATAACATTATTTTTTGTGAATAACTCTATTTACCTCTCTCCAGCTCTCTATATAACTCTATCTCCCTCTCTATTACTCTATTTACCTCTCTCTAGCTTTCTCTATCTCTCTAACTCTAGCTACATCTCTATATATTTTTCTAGCCATATCTCTCTAGCTCTATCTACCTCTCTCTATCTCTTTTGATCACTCTCTATCCGTCTTCATCTCTCTATATCTCTATCTATTTATATCATTTCATCCCTCCTCTCTCATTCACTCCATCTCTCCTGCTTTATTTCTGGAAAAATGGTTCAGGTGCATGTTGACGTTTCTTTAATTTATAATTTGTGCATTTTCAGTAATTATTACATTTTATATTTTATATAAAGTAATTTTATATTTTTAAGTAATATTATAATTATCTATTTTATTTATTATTATATTTGATTATAATAAGTAAAAAATATATAGAAGAAATCTAAGGGATTAAGCTTAATAGGTTAAGATATTGAGTTCTCATTGTCGAGATCCAAGTTCAATATTTAATATGAAATTTTAAGTTGTGACTCTTAGTCTTCCATATGTGATTTTTGATTTGGTTGTTCCAAAATAACTAGTATTAGTCACATTTTGTGTTGAAAATGGTTTCTATTAATCACATTATTTATAAATTTAATTAAATTACATTAAATAAACTAGTTTATAAATTACTACATAATATTAAGAAATCTAAAAGACAAGACTAAATACAAACCATCCTCCACTTGCTTCAGAATTTAAAAAATAATATAGTTTATTTAATTTTTAATATTTGGTTAAAACTATAATTTTATTTTTTTAATTTATTATATTTGAACATTTAAAATTTTATTAATTCATTTTATTTAAAATTTTAATTTGTATGCACCTTCACTTGATAATAATTTTTTTTTGTTAATACTCTCTCTCTCTCTCTCTCTCTCTCTCTCTCTCTCTCTCTCTCTCTCTCTCTCTCTCTCTCACACACACACACACACACACACACACACACACACACACACACACACACAATTAGTCTTATTCCCTATCATATTCCATTTAATGAGGTTTAGAAGTTGAATAATAAATCATATGTTACCAAATTTTTTATTTTCAACTTACACTACATAATAAAAAAAAGTAAATACAATAAGTTAATATATACATTGAATGGTGAAAAGCCATCTTAGGGGCATTTGTTTGGTGTAATGGGCCCATAATTGAATTATTGAGACCATCAACCCTAGTCTATGAATATGGTACAAAGAATAAATTTGTGGACAAAATTGTAAAAGCAATTCAATACATTTTTTTTAATATGATACAATGAAGACATCAAAACAAAAATATAATAATTAAAATTTTGTAATTTATTTCCAACATCTCCCACTTAATAAAAAAAGGTAAATATAATAAGTAATATAATCATTAAATGGTAAAAATCCACCTTAGGACTATTTGTTTGTTCTAGTTTAATTTTGAAACTAGATGGCCCCATAATGGGATTATAGGAACCACCATCCTTACTCTATCAACCAGGAATAAAGAATTAATTTGTCGACACAATTGTAAAAGTAATTCAATACATATCTTTACTGAAAATGATACAATGAATACATAAAAAGAAAAAGTATGAATCAAAATTGTTTACATAAATACATATAAGCTAATGTACTACATACAAGAAAAAGTAATATATGATTTGTTGGAAATTTAATTGTAAGTGTAATTCATCAAATGTACTACATACATAAAAAAAATTGCACTACAAAATAAACCATTTTTTTCCACATTAGTCAACTTTCAAATGTGTTCATAAAATGAATTTCTTTAACCACTAGAAAGGCAAAAAATAAATTCACCTACAAAATACGGTCTATCCATTATCAATGGTTTCATATTGTATTTGCAATTTCTTAAATATGACGTACCTATATATCCCAAAAAATAGAGCAATTTAAAATATATAAGTTAGCAATAATCAAAATTTTGGATTTAATTGTATGTTACAAATAACACCTATATTTTTGAGTATGTTCTTTTAGGACAAGTCTGATGTGACTTATTTCTAACAACACTTTTAAGCGAGTCTATAAGATACTTGGACTAACTTGATCTAATTTGAATATCATGTTGAACTTTTCATGGACTTATCACAACCGTGAATCTGAAAACATATCCTGAAATCATGCACCCAATTACAAAATTAGACTTAACAGATGAGAAGAGATTAGAGGTAGGTGTGTTTGGCTTAGAAAAATTATCCTGAGGATCAATTCTTTTAGACAAAGAATCAAATAGCGATTAAGACTTATAACTTCGTGGCCATGTCTTAACTGGCCTCTCATTTGAGCATAACAATTGAATGGAAGTTAAAATTTGTTATTACAGTCTGTCCTTTCAATGGCTTAATCATTCAATCTAATTCAGGTGATTAGAATTGAATTTTTGATGGACCAAGCGAAGATTTGAATCTAGAATCCCTGTTACTGGCACTTAAGGACTATTCATCTTTGTCTAGAGGTGACTTATTTCTAAAATCGTTCTTCAAACATTTTATAGAATGTTTGGGCTTCTAACTTGGCCTAGTTATGATATGTTGTTTTTCATGGACCAGTCAAAACTTGAACTTAAGACCTTTCATTTACTATTAGAACATTCTATGACTCAAATCCAGTTTTAATCTGAATGTGACTTATTCTAAGAATCCAAAGATCAATTCTTTTCTCTGAAAAGGGCCAGAATTATAAGAAATGAGGACCAGCTTGAACCTAATATAATCAATCTAAAATTATAAACCAGAAGCCATAAAAATTAATTCAATCAACCTCCAAAGAGACTGAGTACTGTGACAAATTGCCAAGCAAGCAAGAAGGAACCAACAGCAAGCCGTCGGAGCAATTTGTAATGATTCAAATCAAATTTTGTCCATACAATTGGGGCATTTTCTTCGTTTGCCATGGGGTCAAAATCATGTTGTTTGTCCCTCTCTCACTCCTATTTATAGACCAAAATATCTATATCTATATTTTGTTGCCTCTCTCTCTCTCTCTAATTAAGAAAAAATATTAAATATTAGATCAATAGGTTATTTAGCTTTGATATTTAAAATGATTAAATATAAAATTTGGTAAGAAATAGGTGAAATGAATAATAACAAAAATTAAGTAATAAAATGGAAATAATTTTATGGCATATGTCTTAATCATTTTATTAAATAATTCATCATTGTATTTTTAATGAAATAATATCACATTATAAAATAAGAGTATTGCTAGTAGCATTTCGTAACTAATTTATAGATAAAGAAAAACAAAGTAAACATTCATTCTATTTTTGTTAAGAAAAATCATATTATAAAATAGAATATTCCTATGGTCATTTCATAACGAACATATTAGACAAAATCAAAATCACATTTAGAAAATGAAAACGTTTCTATTAAATCATAAGATAATATGAAGTAAATCTTCATTTTATTTTAATAGAATGAAATTGCAGTATAAAATAGAAGCTTCCTAATTAATTTAGATAACAAAATAAATAAATAAAAACAATAAACCTTCACTCTATTATTAAGAGCAAATAATCACATCAAAATGGAGAAATGTGATATGAACAAAATCTATGCCAGTGCAAGTTTCTCATAGCCATCTTCTTTAACAACAACTTTCCTTCCTTTTTTTGAAGCGAAAAGAAGTCCAACTGAAGTAAATGGTTCTTATTACCATAGTCTTATCACTCAATAAATGCATAATAATAAAATAATAATAAGAGACTAGTATGCATTTATACATCAAACATAAATGCATAACCATATAACCCAAACTTCATACTATCGTAGACACCAAGCATACTTATGCCCTTTCATGCATACCAGGCATAAATAAGAATTTATACTATAAGTTGTGTATTTGGACTTGATTCCCTAATTTCAAAATATTCTCTTAAATGTGGTTTTGATAATTGTTTGTTTGATCTTGTTCATTGATTTTTTGCTTGTTGTCTTGAGGAATTAATGATTGGTGAATGAATGAAGGATTTGTTTTCATGGATTCACGAATGAAGATTCATAAGTGACCCTTGAATGATTTGAATGATCTCTTTTATAATTCATTGTTCTCTTCAATTGATCTCTCTTGGATGTCCTCCTCAATTGAAACCTTCTCCCCTTTATATCTTTCATTGTGGGAGAGAGTCTCACCTCTTCATCATGGCTACCCTTTGCAATAATCACAACATTTCAAAATTACCACCCTTTGGAAGAACTCTTCATCATTTCTACTATTTGAGAGTGTTACAACCTTTCATAATTGCTACACTCTCGAGAGAGTCACAACATTTTCTAATTACCATCCTTTGAAAGAGTCACAACCCTTCATCCTTTCTATCCTTTGACAGAGTCACAACTTTTCATAATTGTCATCTTTTGAGAAAGTCAAAACCCTTTACAATTACTATTTTTTATAAGAATCACTTTCTTATTCCATTCATTTCGTTTTCCATTTAGAAAGTCACGACTCTTCATTAAACTTAAATAAGTTATATAATCATATAATATTTATTTATTTATTTTTATATTATAATTTTAATACTATTTAATAAATTAGAAATGAAACATTACAGACAATCACAATGACACTTGAGACCTCAAATGAAAAGTCTTTTGGCACAAAAGAAACAAAATATGAATGAATGGAACATATAATTTAGCAATACAAATATTCCTTTAGAAATAGCTGAAACTAAAGTAGCAAATTCGCTCTCTTATTATGCACCAGGTATTTGCATTTGATAGAGGCATAAATTTTCAAACTAAGCTTATCAACATTCATGTAAAATGTGAGAGTTTGGTGAATGGTTGTAAAGTTATTGATGAAAGGAAAGAACAAGATCGCTTGTCATAGAATTTTACCATTGTAGCTTTCAGAAGACATGGGTGTACTCATGAGGCATTGGCTCTATTTAGCAAATGCAGTGAATAGGTGTCCAACTTGATCCCTTTACCTCTGCTTGAACACTTCTAGCTTGTGCTGAATTAAGAGCTCTGGAAGATGGTTTGGACACCCATGAAAGCATAATAGAAAGAGTTTTTTATGTGAGATGGTGTGGTTATAAATGTCATGGTAGATATGTATGAAAAATGTGGAAGCATAGACAAAGCACAAAAAATTATTTAGCAAAATGCCTCAAAAAAATCTGCTCTCATAGACTACAATGGTTATGTAGGATATGCACAAAAAGATGTTCTAGGGAGGCTCTGAACATTTCAAAGCCTTGAGTAGGTTCACAAAAGGTGCTTGAACTAGTCATGAAAATGTAGAAACATAGACAAAGCATGTGAAATCTTTAACTATATGCTTCATAAAGTGTTGGTCTCACATTGCAGGCTATGCACAGAATGGGTCTGTTGGAAAAACCTTAGAAAATTTTAAGCATCTTCATATTCACTCTACTAAAGCATAGAAAAATATCTTCAATTTACATCTACAAGATCCTGGGATTATATATCCCAAACAACCAACCATTCTCTTGTTCTCACAATCGCACTATGGATGGGGAGTGCACATACCCACTTTTCCCTGTCGTATTGTACACTAATTTATTCTTGTTGTCACACTCGCATTGTTTGATATATATGTTCTGGTGAAGTAGGGCACAATTTGATATAGCTCAACGTAAGAATCTTTTCTATATCTACCCTATCCAGACACTGAAATGCACACATTTGAGTGGGATCTGAACCACGTGTGGTATTCAATCAGACCTCATTTCTTTGAGGCATTTTGTCAAACAGTTCACATACCTTAACTATGCTTCCATATTTTGTGATCATGTCTACCAAGGTAGTTGCAACCATAATACTTGAAGGACTTCTGCTATCCTCTATGCCTTGATGGACATCCATCCCCTATTGTAGAGCTCCCATTTCAGCACGAGTTGTCAGCATGGATAGAAATCCATTCATTGTGTTTAGTGGAAGAGTCCCACCTGCCCTTTTTTGTGTGATTTGCATTTGCTTGAGTGTTTCTGAAGCATTATAAGCAATTCCGATTTGTGAATAGCCTGTAATCATGGCAAGCATGAAACCACAATTTTTAGCTCGGTATTTTGTCAAATAGTTCACTGGCCTTGTCTTTACTTCCACATTTTGCATACATGTTCTGTAGGGCGGTTCAAACATCATCTGGCAAAATTCATCTATCCTTTATGCTTTGATGGATGTTAATACCCTGATCCTAAGCTCCCAGTTTGGCAGTACGACTGGTAACCCCTTTCAGCCAATTATTAGGTGAAGCTACTCCATATCTTCAAATCCCATCAAGCTGTCTTCTATAGTACCGCGAGAAATCACTTTCTCTTCACCAATGAAAACATGCTCGTTCATAACACTTGGTTGTCTTTTGTTATCAAGTTGTTTGGAAATTATTTGATCAACAAAGTTGAGGACGAAGCAAAAGATGTGAGATAACTGCTGTCCAATTTCTTGAAGCAAGTAGTTTTGCAAAAATTTGTGGTCAGAGTGGATTCAATTATCAGCGACCACGTTAAACGTTTATGGCTAGGAGAAACCCAAATCAAGGCACTTCCTCTATCAAAGCGTATCTTGTTTGTTGTGGCATCTTTGACTCTTCTTCTCAACTTGAATGAAGGGCCTCAACAATATGATTTGTGTGCCTATTTTATCAACATATTAAAGGGAATGTTTAAAATTCCTCTGGATTTTTCCGGTACTCTATACCGGAAAGCCAGAATTGGGGGTAATCATATCCAGGTACTAGAGGTGATTGAGAAGAGGAGAGAGGATATGGGTTTTGGATCCACTTTGCCAAAATAGGATTTGCTTTCCTTTCTGTTGTGCAACATCGATCCTGCCTCCCAAACATCTCGACAAGGCTTTGAAAGGTCGCTCTATTTTTCGAGATGAATTGCCGACGACGACAACAGAGAATCAGGGAATTTAAATTTTGCATTGAATCCTCTGACACAGTAAACATACTTTAGGCTCAAACATGGAATCGTGATACCAAGAGCCCATCTTTTGGTAGCGATCCACTATCCAGCGACGATGAGTGACATGAACCCAACCTTGTAAAGATGGCCGCAATTGTTGTCGCTGGGTCTATTTTTTTGGTTTAGATTCTGGTTGCTTGGGATGAAGAATGTGTATTGGAAGGGGAAGGTGCACCCACAAACTGTCCCTGATGCGTATTCGGTGTTGAGGCTGCTACCTGTGGTCGTGGCGACTCTCAGCATCGCGCTCGCTGCAGAGGACCAGGAAGTGCTCGCTTATCTCATCGCGCACTTGCCTAATGTTCTGCCTCTCAAGGAAAAGAGGCGGAACAACTTGCCACTCTCTTCAATGGCGGAGAAGGCTTCGTAGCTTTTACCCTGGAGCCATGGACCTTCATTTGATTGCAGCTGCTTTCAGTGCTACATGAGCTTCTGGAGCCGTTGGGACACTTCGTTGAATCGACAGATGATACATGACTCTTCGCCCAATCTGCTAGCCAATACACAACTGATAAAGGATGGACGGTGAAGAAGCTCCCAATGGTAGTCATTGGGCTATCAGCCACTTTCAACCATCCATTACACAAAATAGGCCGGGACTTTCCAAAATAGAAACGCCTACGACGTAATTATTTAACAATTTATTAAAAAAAAATTAACCATGTTCATCTCCTCTTAAAGCAATTTTAAATAAATTTGGATTTCATTTTTCTTTCAAATTTGTCTAGAAAGTTTTGATAACCACTTTTTTTTTAATATCTTATGTAAATTCTAATTATAAAACTTCAATTATTATTTGGAGAGAATAGTTCAAAACAATATTATTGCCTGTTTATTTATTCAACAAAAAATTCTGATTGAATCTGTCAATATTGCATTTTAATATTCTAATAGTCATCACTTTTGCACGGACTTAAAGCTACATTCCAATCCTTGTTAAAATTATTGTTGGAAATAAAAATTTCCTCATATGTGTGTGAGCTTCTGCTTGAACTTATTTTGCCAAATAAAATCATATCGTACTAGCTTGAGATTTCACTTGTGCTGTGTGGAGATATCCATATTCCGTATGAAAACAAATTTGAAGATGCACAGTCTAAACCAGTGATTTGTAATTATTACAACTGCTCGATCTTTAAATTTCTTTCATTTCATCCCCGATCTCCTGTAATTCTTTCATTTTATCTCATCTCTGCGTTTTATTCTCTGTGATTTATCTGCGTAAGAGCAAAATGGTTCAGGTTAATAAAAAGCGCACTGTATTTCCAGCCACTCCATCCGAAGCTCAACAAATCAAACTGTCATGCTTAGATTTACAAATGCTGTTAGTGCACTACATTCAAAAAGGCCTCCTCTATCAAATCTCCACAGACGACTTCTCCTCTTATGTAGACCGGCTTGTCGAAAGGCTATCTGAGGTGCTGGTAAAATTTTATCCTTTGGCCGGTCGGTTAACAACTGATCCTCTGGATGGCAGTATTTACATCCTTTGCAACGATTCGGGCGTGGATTTCATCGAAGCCACGGCAGAAGACCTAAGCATTGCGGATCTCACCACAGCAGAAGTTACGCCAGCTGTGGAAGAACTCTTTGCCCTCAGTGGAGCCGTCAATTTTGAAGGCCATCGCCTTCCGTTGCTCGTAGTCCAGGTAAATCAATGAATGTATATTTTCTGGTTTGGAATGTTAATATTACCTCGAATGAGCGCTATTAAGGAAAATAGACGGAAATTTTTAAATTTAGAGCAGTTCTTTGTGCAAGGGTTCTTAGGGTTTCAGTAGGTAATTGGCGATATGAAATTTGCAGGTAAATGAATGAATGTATATTTTCTGGCTTGGAATGGTAAGGATTTACTGCGAATCGGGGCTATTAAGGAAAATAGTCAGGATTTTTTAAATTTAAAGTTTAAGTTCTTTATGCGAGGATCTTTAGGCTTTCAGTAGGTAATCGGCGATGTGAAATTTGCAGGTAAATCAATGAATGTATATTTTCTGGCTTAAAATGGTAAAGATTTACTTCGAATCAGGGCTATAAAGGCAAATAGACGGAAATTTTTAAATTTAAAGCTGAAGTTCTTTGTGCAAGGGTTCTTAGGGTTTCAGTAGGTAATCGGCGATATGAAATTTGCAGGTAAATGAATGAATGTATATTTTCTGGCTTGGAATGGTAAGGATTTACTGCGAATCGGGGCTATTAAGGAAAATAGTCAGGATTTTTTAAATTTAAAGTTTAAGTTCTTTGTGCGAGGATCTTTAGGCTTTCAGTAGGTAATCGGCGATGTGAAATTTGCAGGTAAATCAATGAATGTATATTTTCTGGCTTAAAATGGTAAAGATTTACTTCGAATCAGGGCTATTAAGGCAAATAGACGGAAATTTTTTAATTTAAAGCTGAAGTTCTTTGTGCAAGGGTTCTTAGGGTTTCAGTAGGGTAATCGGCGATATGAAATTTGCAGGTAAATGAATGAATGTATATTTTCTGGCTTGGAATGGTAAGGATTTACTGCGAGTCGGGGCTATTAGGGAAAAAAGTCAGAATTTTTTAAATTTAAGGTTAAGTTCTTTGTGCGAGGATCTTTAGGCTTTCAGTAGGTAATCGGCGATGTCAAATTTGCAGGTAAATCAATGAATGTATATTTTCCGGCTTAAAATGGTAAAGATTTACTGCGAATCAGGGCTATTAAGGCAAATAGAGGGAAATTTTAAATTTGAAGCTGATGTTCTTTGGACAAGGGTTTCTAGGGTTCAATGATCGTTGATATGAAATTTGCAGGTAACTCGGCTGAAAGACGGGATTGCAGTATGTTGCACGCTCAACCACGTCATAGCCGACGGGACTTCGTTCTGGAATTTCTTTAATTCGTGGTCAGATCTGTGCAGAACAAATGGCAATAAAATTCCTGTTAATCCTATCTACGACCGCTCTCTGATAGAGCCTCCCGGCTCTGTAGTTAGTCTTGGGCTTGACGGTCACGTCCCGCGCATTTCCCTGCCTCCAGTGCGGGTAAAAATCTTCCATTTCAGCGCCCATACGATCAGCCGCTTAAAGGAGCGGGCGAACCAGGATTCATCCTTTACGATCTCTTCCTTCCAGGCGTTGTGCGCACACGTGTGGCGGGCAGTCACGCGTGCCCGGAAGCTCGGCCCGGCCGAACCCACGACATTTCTTGTTGCCGTCAATTGTCGTCCTCGGCTTCTTCCTCCGGTGGCGAACTCTTACTTCGGCAATGGTCATCAGACCACACGCGCGACCGCCACCTGTCGGGAGCTTGACAGTTTGCCTCTTTCTTTCCCGGCGGGTTTGTTGAACCGTCCCATTGCGGGTCATGTGGACGGGGTTATTAGGGAAAGGATTGATAAGTGGCATAAGGAGCCGCGGGTGTTTAGGCTGGATGAGTTTGAAAAGAACACTTTGTTAATGGGTAGTTCTCCCCGGTTTGAGATGTATGAGAACAATTTTGGGTGGGGACGACCTGTGGCAGTTAGGAGTGGGACTGCCAACCATTTTGACGGGAAGTTGTCTGCTTATCCTGGTAGAGAAGGTGGAGGAAGTGTTGATTTAGAGGTATGCCTTCCTCCGCCTGTCATGAGTGCTTTGGAAAGTGACCCTGACTTCATTTGTCCCTCATCCTTAATTTAACCCAGGCCATCTCAAATTTCTATCATGTTGGGGAACTTTCCTTTTGGGTTAACTCAGGTTGACTGTCAATACAATAAATTAAGAAAAAAAAAAAATGAAGTAAGTAATACTTAGTTCAATAATCAAAGATGAATGTTAATTGGAGAAAATTTTGAGATTTATTTGGTGTTTTCATATAAAATGACGTCTTCATTTTAGCTTGGATTTTATGTTGGCTTTGTATAGCTTGGTTTTTATGTTGGCTTTGTATATCAATAGAAGGATGAGTTTATGGAATTAGGATGAAATCATGACTATGAATTAGGATTTTATGTTGGCTTTCTATCATGTTGGGGAACTTTCCTTTTGGGTTAACTCAGGTTGACTGTCAATACAATAAATTAAGAAAAAAATAAAATAAAGTAAGTAATACTTAGTTCAATAATCAAAGATGAATGTTAATTGGAGAAAATTTTGAGATTTATTTGGTGTTTTCATATAAAATGATGTCTTCATTTTAGCTTGGATTTTATGTTGGCTTTGTATAGCTTGGATTTTATGTTGGCTTTGTAGATCAATAGAAGGATGAGTTTATGGAATTAGGATGAAATCATGACTATGTACATGTACTCTTAAGTTCATTCTAATTTTTCATCTATGATTATGTTTTGTTTTGCAACTTTGGTTAATAGATAATGGTTTGATAAATAGGACTCGAAAACATGGATCACTGAGTCTGACTCAAAAACTACACAGTTGAATTCTCATAGCAATATCATAAACTCTACACTTTTTGAAGAAGTGGGTCTATATAATATTTTTTTTAAATGTTGTGAATAATTGTTTGTTCATCAAAAGGAGACAAGTTATCCAAGGTCAATCCTCACAAAGTGAATAAGTATAAAACAAATAATATGCAAGAGCCTTTCAATGCAAATTTACTACACAAAGTATGGATCTTAGACAAACATCTTAGACAAACACACATGTAATTTAAATATTCAAGGATACATGATATCACTGGGTGATCCCACAATAGGGTTACACTTTTTTGCCTAAACGGACATTGAAGTCTACATTTTGAAAAATACTTGCTCATTCAGATGCATATTGTCGTTAAACTATTTGTTTTGGAAGATGAAGTAAACTAGAGTCTTTTAGGATTTTTTGTCTAGATTCTAAATATATATTTTTCTTTTTTTTTTAATTAATTTGAATAGTTTTATTTTTCTCTCACGAAAACTGCTATGTTGTTGAAAACGTCATTTTTAAAAAGTTACATCGACTTCATAGACCATAACTTTTTTTTCTAAAATAGATATCAATGCGATTCTTTCGAATTTGGTTTTGTAACATCCATACGGAGGGAATGCAATTGGTTTGACAACATTATCATGATTATTACATATTTTATGAACGTTTGAAGTAGAGTAAACCGTAATTTTGACATACCTTGACTGCATAGCTTATAACTTGTTGTGTATTTATCAAAATTCAATTTCTTTTTCTTGATAGAAAGTAGACTCAAAGTTGGAGGGCACTGTTATTTTTCAATTTTTTTTTTTCTCTTTTCTACTATTTTTCATTGAACGTCAAACTTGGAGGTTTATATTGGATAGAAAACCTACATTCGATGCACATAAAAAAATATAGACCTAATTAATTCAAAAAATTTCAAATCTATATTCGTTAGAAATCTCGTTCCGAGTAATTGTGCTATGCAAAAGGACGTCTCCCTATTCATTCATTTGAGCCCTGCGCTTGAGCTCCGAAGCCATGAAAACTGTAGATTTATGTTAGCCTCTGCAAATGGCCTCTAATCAAAGGGTTTTGATAGAAACTACTTTCGATATAAAGTAGCTATCGAAAGTAATTTCATGATTTGACTACTTTTTGGTACTTTCAAAAGTAATTTAGTACTTTCGATCGAAAGTAACTTACGATCGAAAGTACTACTTTTTGGTACTTTCGATCGTAAGTTTTTGATTAAGGAAAACAAGTTTTGATTGGTTCCTGAAACCCTACAGAGCAATATAAAAAACCTAGAGCATATAAACGTTAAGTATCAACCAAAATGAAACAGGCAGTCCAAACAAAACATTCCTAGATAATACAGAAAGCCAGGGACAAAACTCCAAAAATCTAGGAAAATAAAACCAGGGGCGCAAATCAGGCAATGCCTCTGAGAATCTCAGCAACACGTATCTCCAGCTCGGTCATTCTACCTGCAGCTTCTTTTAGATCAGCTAGCTCTTTATCAGCTTCTTGGTTTTCCATCTTCTTAGTGGCCTCTCTTGTCCTCTTCTTATTTCCCTCTTCTGGTAGCTTCTCCCTGTCACTATTCAGCGGCTGATCCTCCTTATTCCCTCTTTGCTCTTCCAATTTGTCAATGATCACCTTAATATTATCATTTGAAGTCTTTAGTATATTGTAGCTTTGCTCAGCTATTTTGACCATTGAGTCTTCAATGCTTTCGACTCTTTTCTTCAGCTCGTTCACTCTGCTATCCAACTCTCTGTCCTCCGCAATGTTCTTGTTATTGTTAATTATGTTATCTTTCTCCATCCTGTCCATTCTTTTTTCAGCTCGTAGATTTCATAGAAGGTCCATTTCGTGGTTCTGTAGCTATCAATGACACTATTTTTTGCATTGTTTAGCACGTCCATATGAGGATCCTTCCTCGCATTGTCACTAAGAATCACCAGAGCTAGATCAATTAACTCTTCCATCGGGATTCTGCCCTCCTTGTTCTCCTTAACCAAAGTCTAACCATTTCTCTCTTTATCCCCATTTTAGTAGAGACCGTATCAAAATTCCTCCAAACAACTTTCTTGTTTTTGCCAGTAATGCAGCAGGTGTAATGATCTTCCCCATACTCCACAAAACCTTGACTCTGATCATCCTCCTCATTCCCCCTCCCCTGACTATCCTCTTTTCCGTCTCTCGCCTCTTGTATATTTTCCTGACTGTCCTGCCTCTCCTCCTGGGTTTCCTCCTTAATCTAATTCCCTCTTTTGAACCTCGTTGCCCTCTTCCCTGAGCTTGCCTACTCATTCTGAGCCGACAGTTTGATTGTTATCTTCCTCTTTACTTCCGTCTTCCCCTGCTTCCCGCCTTGTTTCATTTTCCCCTCTTCTCCAGAACTCTCATTCTCCGTTTCCATCCCATCCGCATTTTCGTTGTACTCCCTGTCAGAGGAGATCTCAATGTGTTGTTTTAAAGACTCCATTTTAACTCTTTTCTTCCCCTTCTTCGTCTGTAGAGGCTCTTCCTCCTCAATTTCTGAGTGCATATCTTGGCTGTCCTCAGTATTAGAGGGGACATAATCCTCACCCGAACCCTCCTCAGATTCATTATTTCCCTCCTCCATACATTTAATTTCCTTCCCCATAGTTCGAGCTTTAAAGTACTCATAAATTAACAGTAATAAACCCTCATGGAAAGCCGAGTTGCTAATGTGTTTCTCCTTATAGTCATTAATGTTTTCTTTGATGGACGAATATAGGAAGAAAGGAATGGATATCTTTGCCCCATACTTGAAATGGTTGAGTATCACCAAGTGGTGAGTGTTGATGCTGTCGAATCTCGTATCCAGAGAGATGAATTTGATAATTGCCCGCAACACGAATCTCCACAGAAGCTTGATTGAGCTCGGCTGGTAGAAAGTGCCCTTCTTCACAAGTGCTTTCTTTTCCTCCGCATTTTTAACAAAATCCGTCAGAGCTTGACTAGAAATCTTCCTATCCCTGTAAAATTTCTTCCCAATGATGGGTATACCAGTCACAACCGACACAATTTCCTCCGTCACCATAAAATCCACCCCATCAATTTTCACCTACCCTTCATTCCATCTTTTCACCATCATCTTCGTAACCGAGGGCTTCCACCCATGAAGACACTCAATGAAGGTAGTCACTTTACCCTTTTTCAAAATCTCCCAAACCTTAGATCTACGTCGCCATTTTTCAGTTTCCTTCTCCGGTTCCCTCCTGTGCCTTTCTCCCACCATCTCTGCAATTTCTCTGCCTCCCCTGTTTCTGATATAATTCCCACTAAAAGCCCTCTACTTCCAAGTGATATTGAGTTGATGTTTTGAGAGACTTCTTTTTGCCTCGTGAATGCTATAATCAATTTTATGCCTCCAAGTGTGCCGACGAGACCATAAAATGATAACCCCCCGCCTCTCCTGTACTTGCACATCATATGGTGATTCTTCCCCCATCTGTCATAACTCTTCATAATTATCATTTAATAACTCCGAGTCTGCCCGGAACCCGATCACTTTCAATGATACCTAAGATCTCTGACGGTAAATTATACCCGTCATTCCTTTTTTTAACTCCCTCACTCTTGACTCCCATATTTGTCAGCCTGTCTGCCACCTGGTTGGCTTCCCGGTATTCATGTGCCACATGGACTTGATCAAATGTTTTGAGGATTTGTCTGCACTCCCCAATTATGTTCTCAATTGTCCGCGCAGGCTTGTTCTTTTCATTTAAGCAATCTATGATGTTCTTTGAATCCCCTTCTAACCATAAATTCTTGATCCCCATTTCCTGGGCTAGCCTTAAGGTGTGGTGTGCCGCACTCGCCTTAGAATAATGGTTGGTTTGTGACCCCAGGGGGGCAAATATAGTAGCAATGCCTTTGCCATGTGAGTTCCTTATGATTCCTCTCACACCAGCCATCCCAGGGTTGCCCTTTGCAGCCCCGTCGAAATTAGCTTTGAACCACCCTTCCGACGGTAATGTCCATCTGCAATCCAATATTCTCTTTTTGGTATTATTGGGCCCATTGTTGTGAAGTGGACTGATACCTTTTCTATTAGTGTAGTTTTCCATGAGGGCGTTTGATATTTTGTGGGCAACATACTTAGCAGAGGTAGCCTTTTCCCTAAAGATCGTGTTATTTCACTCCTTCCACACTCCCCAGCATATGTGTGGCATTACCTAAGGCCAAAGATGATGACCTCTCAACCCCTGATTCCATTGGTCAAAGAGCTCAAGAGTTGTATTGGGGAAACACAAAAAGACAGGAAATGATGCCATATTTGTCTGGTGAAGTCACAGTGGATAAACAAGTGGTCCACATTCTCACTTTGATTTTTGCATAGAATACATCTATTAGGAATGTGTTGTCCTCTCTTTATTAGGTTATCCACAGTCAAAATTCAATTATGGAGCATTGTCCAGAAAAAGATGTTGATCTTAGGGATAATACCAGGATACCAGGCCTTGGCCCATATGGGGATAGTATCAATGTGTTGCATGGTTTCATATCTCGAAGCCACCGTGTAGATACCTTCAGTAGTTTCCCCCAAACCATAACATCTTCATTAAGAGAGAGGGGTGTGTGACCAATTTTGACCATAAGAGGTTTTAGGTCCTGGGACACCTCGGTTAGGTTCATCCATTCATTGTTGATTTTGTAGTCACTAACTCTGCTGCCATATCTTTCAATTCAATATTCAGCCCATCTATTATAAGGCTCCAAGTTCCATAAAGGACCCTGTCTGAGCCAATCATCATGCCAAAAGTAGACATCCTTACCATTGCCTAATTTCCATCTTGCTTTTGTGGTCGCTATACCCTTAGTTCTTAGAATACCATTCCATATGTAGGATCCCTTCGAGTCCATTTCTTTGCTAATGAACTGTTTGAAGGTTATGTTTGCTGCATAATTATCCTTCATAATGTCCCTCCATTCCCCTCTTGAGTTGAAAATTCTCCAAATCTGTTTAGCTTGCAGAGCTTTGTTGAATTGCTTCAAATTCTTGATGCCCAACCCTCCATGTTTTTTTGGCTTGCATATAGTATCCCAAGCCACTAGTGGGTACTTCTTGTTTCCTTCTTTGTCGGCCCATAAGAAATTTCTCTGAATTGCTTCCAGAGAGTCCGCCACCTTAGCAAGTATAGAGAAGAGGCTTAGAGCATAAGTAGGGAGGTTCTGATGAGTAGATTGTATCAGTATCACTTTTCCTGCATGACTAAGGGTGATACCCTTCCAACCCGCCAATTTTCTGTTGAATCTATCAATAAGGCCTCCCTAGAAGGACTCAGGTGGTTTGGTTCCAAGCGGAAGACCTAAATAGGAAGCGGGAAATGAACCAAGACCACAACCCAGAATGCCAGCCATTTTCCTCTGTCTATCCATGGGTGTATTAATGAAGAACACCGAGCTCTTGTTCCAGTTAATAAGCTGACCCGTAGCATTGGAGTAAGAATTAAGGATTTTCTTAACATTTCTAGGTTCTTTCACCGATGATTCACCACCCAATATGGTATCATCCACGAATTGCTGGTGGGTAAAAGTGAAAGGGCCCGAAGAAGGTTTTAGCCCAGTGATTAGACCCCTTCTCCTATTGTCACGGATAAGCCTTCCCAAGCACTCAGCCAAAATGATGAAGAGAATCTGGGAGAGGGGGTCCCCTTGCCTAAGACCCCTAGAAATTTTGAAGAAGTCTGAAGGAGATCCATTCACCAAAACCGCGAAGGATGGGGTGGAAATCAGCTGTGATATAATCTTTATTACCTTGTCATTGAAGCCAAAAGCCCCCAAAATGTTACTCAGGAAAGTCCAATCAACCCTGTCATACGCCTTGGAGAGGTCCAGTTTAAGCAGGAATCCTTCCCGTTTGCCCTCCTCCAAAGAGTGAATCACCTCATGCACTTATTACGATCGAAAGTATTTGTCAATTCCGATCGAAAGCAAGTTTTAATTTTTCTTTGGTCGCACTTTTCGGGGCGAATTCCTTCCTCAAAAAAAGTGTAACCCACTATTGTGGGTTCACCCCACTATGAGGTCCATATATATAAAATAATGAACCTTACAAAGCATGATTTTGTGAGTATGCCCTCTAGTATATGTGCTTCATAAATCCCACACAAAAAAATATTGGTTATTTGAACCCTACTATCCTTTTATCAACGAAGGTTGTATAGACCTATGCTTGAATTTAGTCTCCTACACCTTTCCATTTTTAGGCTCTAGTTATACTACATCCATAACATCTAGTGATTTAGTATAATGTGACCTTGAATTGGAAGTCTTCGATGTCACAAGTGGGTAATCAAGTTCATGGAGTTTGATATATATATATATATATATAAAACAAAAACTCAAGACTTATGAATGTCATAATAGTATGATAAGATACCAATCATTTACATTGGCATCAATGATATTAGCATTGCATACCCTGGATAAAAAATCATTAGGATGTAATGAACTAGTTTGATATAAGTGGTTTGTGCTAACCAATACACTAGTGATATTTAAGTCTACCAAATCACATTACATGCACATGATATCACATTCTAACCTAAATAGGACCATATGTTATAAATTATGAGCTATTAGCATCAAGGTACAAAATGTGGCGTGATAAATTTAATAAATAATTGGAAGGGGTTTGGATACCTACATTGAATAGGGAAACAATAACCACAGTGAGATTTAAGTAGAGATATTGACGCCCTTAGGTGAAAGTGGTATAGTTTAGGCTTGCTAAGATAGAAATTTGGTGCTAGAATCCCTTGCTTGTTGTTAATCACTATAAAAATTTGGTAAGTGTTTAAGATAACCCTATTGGACTAAGATATAGTACTTATTGAAACCATAGTTATGGGAACTTTTGTAAGTGTCATTTGGGAAAAGTTGTGAGAACTAAATGTAACTTTATCGATTTTGAAATGGGTGCATAGGTGATCGAAGGATGCCACGTGAACTTCCCCAAATAAAGGAGTTGACTACCTTATAGTCTATCTTTTTATTGATTGAATAGAGTTCATCTTGTGTTGATCCAAGTGATTTTATGCGCTTCTAAAATTTAATCTCATACCAATACAATTTTGTGTACATACTCCTAGATTGGCGAATTGTGATCTACTTGTTTTGAATTCGAAACCACTCTTCCAATCATAGTGTTGAGCAAGGTAGAGTTGTTGAATTTTACAATAATGGGTGAAGTTAGGACCCTACAAGGGCACATGTACATGATTGTATTCCTCTACCAAGTAGACTAATCCTCCCTATGCGAGGTGAGCACCAAAGGATAAATCCTATGATCCGCTTAAAGATCATCTTATCAACACTCGAGATTGACCATAGTAAAAAAGTGTACTATGCTAGTAGATTGTCAATTGTACCACCTAGTTAGAAAATGGATATTAGAAATTGCATGCAATTGAGGTATACCTCGTGTTGATCTAGGGTATTGGATATATTCTACTAGGAGCATGTGGGCCTAGGAGCTAGTTGCATGTTGACGATAGATGTCCTTGTTGCTTATAATTGACTAACACGAAGAGAATTTCAAATGAAGAATAGGTAGGCAATAATTTAACTAGCCTCATTGTATAATTTTGGGCATATCTTGATGTGGAAGTGGTATATTTGACCTTGTTGGAATGAGGTCAAAGACTCGATGCAGAATGGGTACATTGAATCTTGTTCTTGCTTGCTCATTGGTGTAGAAGACAAAGGACATGAATGTGACCCACAGTGTAGTGTGCAATGCATCAACATTCCTTTTATTTGTGATGCACGAAGGACAAGTTATAGCTAGCCAATGTGGATGTGTCAATCTCTCATTGTGTATATGTGATGAATGCTAGACCTAGTTGTTGTGTATATGTGAATTATGTTGGATCTAATCACTATGTAGATGTTAGTAACTATGTATATGACATACAATGGAGCTAGTCACTATATATATCTGATGTATGTTGGAGTTAGTCACTCTATATAGCATGACATATGTTAGAGCTAGTCATTCTATATATGCAGGATGTATGTTGTAGCTACTCACTATGTATATAAGATATGTATGAGATAGTCATCTTATGTATACATGATGTGTTCTTGAGTCACTTTCTATGGATTTGGTAAATTATGAAAGGATACAATACTTGTGTAATTGTGTAGGCTTGTACATTGTTGAATGGTGATTAGTTATTGCACTAAGTTTAAAACAAATAGTCATAGTATTGTATTGTCATAAAAAGTTAGCACTTGTAATTGGGTGCTCAATTCAGCCTCGTTTTAGCATGTAGGGGTTCCCACATTGATTTCACGCTCTCCTAGCACTCATTGGACCTTTATTAATTTAAATTAATATTATGAGTCTTCTCTTAATTGATTTTCACCAAAATCTTATTGTGACCATTTATTATAAGTGTGCCCTTTAAATTATTTCATCTCCTAACTTTAAGATGGGCCTTACAACAATTTAAAGTTTCAGGCATGTTTTCCATATCTATTGATCTCATATCTACTTGTGGCACACCCTTTTGGATATAAACCAAAACTTACTTACTTCAATAATCACCACATAAAACAATAAGGAAGTAATGAGCAAAACCAACAATACGTAAACACTCAAATTTTATATGTGGAAAACCCAAATTGGAAAAAAAGAACAGTGAGCACTTGCCCACAAAGAATAATTCATTGATGTATAGATCTGATTACAAAATATGGAAGAAGCTCACTGCCCTGAACTTGCAACCAAAGGCCCACTACCAATAAAATAATGAATACAAATAGGAGCTCACTGCTCCGAACTTTCAAACAAAGGCTCACTACCAAAGTAGCAAGATACAAAAACAAACTTGTGCACCCAAGGCTCATTGTCTCAATAACATACAACTCTTTGCTTGAATAAAGAAATATTCTCGTAACAATGCAACTGATCAACACAACACTGTTAAACTTAGCAGCACACTATTATTGCCTTTTCTTCACCACCATTGTCAATGAACTCTTCTCTACTTAGTGTAGATCTTCACTGGTTCACACATTTTTCACCTACTTCACACCTTACCTTTTGCCAAAGCATAAACTATACTTATATACAAGATAATTAATTGGAGATTACAACAAGGTCAGCCACACCAAAGGCATATTATGATTCAAGTTACAAGTTGGCCTAGAAAATAATAAAAAGCAATAAAGTCCCATCCTAGAAGCATCGGGACCAAAACATAGTGTGGATCCAAATGGATAAGAGATAGACATTAAATACATAGGTCACACATAGCATGAACCCATCCAAATAAGAGATAATTATTAAATGCAATACTTCAGACCCAAATCAAGAAACATGATCAACTCCAAGAGAGAGAGCACTACACATAGTCCAATGTCAAATTTGCAATCATCGAAACAACTAAAGCTATCCTCCACATGCCACGGTGAGATCCATATGCCATGTCAAATACACTAGCACATGCTAGTAGTATGTGTCAGAAATCATCACAGTATATATCCAGACCATCGAAACAACAAATGAACAGAACTGCAAAGTCAAATAACACAATTTTTGGATCACCAGGAATAATTTATAGATCACCAAAGAGCGTCACTACCAAGACAAAAACCTGAATCCATCTGCATATGTATCAGCACATCTTGAAGCCGGATTTCCCAAGAAGAAACTTTCCAGAAAGTACACAAAGAAAACTTGTTAACTGTAACTGCAAAATTGTGAATAACACTAATCATTGAACAACATACATCTAGAACACACAGACTTTCAGACATAAGAGTGTAACAATGAAGCATATAATTTTTTTATCTTCACAAGATCACAAAATACATAACTGTCTTCCACTGCAATGTAACTGTCTTCCACTGCACTGTAGCTATCGTCCACTGCACTATAACACTTCTAAGTACATATTGTATTATAGCTTTGAATACATAATTTTCTTCCATTATTCTAAAGGTTCAATGCACAACCTTATACATCCAAGAATAGAAGACTTTTGGACCACAATGTTTGAGCAACCACAAACGCCTCTAGAACACAATGTTTGACATCAATGACAACAAACAACCAAACATATACTTCTAACACCCTCCCCAATGAATATGTATCGTCGTGGGTGCTATGTAATCTTTTGGGTGCTATGTACCTTCATGGGCACTTTGAACCCTTGTGGGTGCTTTGTTCTTGACATTTTGGTCTAAAATTTTAGGAGCGTGATTTTATGGTTTTGCACTCCCCAAAGGTAAATATCATTTTTATAAGTGGGCCTAAAGATGATTTACTTAGAGATATCTAAATAAAGGCCTCCCTTTTCATTCATTCAATACACAATTACAATCGACAATTGCAACATAAGGAGATCATATCAATTAATGCATCCTAGTCTTCAAGCATTCAAGGCATTCTTCTTCTTCATCAAGCTTTGGGAAAATTACAACATTCATGGTGCAAGGAATATCTTTTATAATTTCCTTTTAGGTTTTTATGGAGTTCAAGCTATTGCATTAACACTTGTGATTACATCTAAAGAAGTATTGTGCAATCAAGATATAAGGTAACTTGCCTTATACCTTATAGCTTCTATTTCATATCAACAATTTTTCCTTTATGCAAATTCATTTCATTTTCAAGGTTGATTCCTTAAAAAGGGATTTGAAAAATGAAAACCCCTTTCCACAGCCCTTTTCTCCATTTTTTGTGTGCAAGAACATGTGGTGCAACTGTCATAACTTTTTCAAAAAGATCAGGATTCGTGGGATTGATTGTTAAAGTTTTGGGCTAAAATCCTAGGACCAAAATGCCACAGGCTTCTTGTTATTATGAAAAAAATGTGTAGGGAATTTTGTTCCTATTAAAACACCCTCAAATTCAATTTACATGTTTGTATAGCTTCCTAGTTTCTATTTCGAGTCACTGTAGTTATCTTTTTATTTCTGTCAATTTGTATTTCCCGAATCTTGTCAATTTTGCTTATTTAGCCTCCTACTTTGCATTATCATATTGTTTTCCCTCAAATCCAACTTTCCCCAATTCATTATTATGAAGGACCATTAAACTCACTTAGCGCTTAAGTCCTACTTGAGCCTATTGGGTCATCTTCCTTTTGATTGTGCAATAGCGAATTTGATCAACCGCCTTGCTTCCCATTTTCTACAGTACATTTTGGTAAACATGACTCTTAACATTTCCACTTCTGATTTTGTAGTTTTGGATCTAAACTTCGCATGCCATTATTGAATCCATTTCTTTAAAAAAAGACATAAAAAATTGTGCATTATTTTCTCTTTCATTCTTGCATTTTCAAATAAAAAATACCAAAAAAAAGTCATTTCATGTTTTGATTTGTATACATTACTTCCTTTCTTTTCACGTCACAAAAATTGTTTAGGGCATTGTTGCATAATCATTGTGTCAATTTTTAGAATCCTGTCAACTTGCCTTTGCATTATGTTAGCACCAAGAAGAATCAATTTAATACATTAAATGTTTCTTTGGCTTCTCTTATATCTTTATCTCCCAACTATTCTCTTCTTGACAAGGACATATTAGTGCAAGAAGATGTTTTTAACTTTTCTCTCAATGATCTCTCTTTGGGGAGAAGCATTAAGGATTGTTGTTAACTCTTCTCCTAATATGAACCTATCCTATGAGAACACCTTGGTCAAGGATGATGATTCCCCTTATGATACCTCACCTTATATCCATTTAAATGACCCCCCCCCCCTTTAGGGATGAAACTTTATTGAGTTACAACTATCCCTCTCCTAAAGTTTTCTTTATTCATAGTGGTGTTCCTACTCTTGTTCACCCCCCTATTTGGGATGAGCCATTGGAAAATGATGTTGATTATTATCTCCCCCATGAAATAAATTGGATATAAGAAGATGATATTGTAGTAGAGGAGACTGGTATGATTGACATTTCTTCTATTCATTTCAATAATATTCTCTCTGCAAATGAAGCATTAATGAGTTGTGTTTGTCCCTCTTCTAAAGTTTGTCTTTACAATAATGATACTTTGGAGAAAGAGGATAGAATCCTTGATGCTCTCCTTCATATAATTCAAGAACCTAGTCAGGTCATTGTTGTCAATGTGTTGGGTAGTGAAAATCCTAAGGTTGTTGTTCATCTTCATCAAGAAACCCTTCAACCTCAAAATAAACCAATCATTGTGGTAAAAGGTTCTCAACAACTAGATTATCATGTAATTTATCACACATATAACACAAGAAATAATAAACAAACTATTAATTTAGTTATTCCTCCTCTTCCATCTTCTCAACCAGTTCTTCCTCTTGCACCCCGTCTTCCTTAAAATATTGGAATGGAATATGATTTAGTAGAACAAATCTGTGCTACTCCTGCCAAGAGATCTCTTTGGGAGCTTCTTCAAACTTTACCTACATACCATGAAGCATACAACAAGCCTTTAGAAACATGTTTGTTCTATATCATATGCTAACCAATATAAATTCCATATTGGAATGTATGAATGCAACCAATAATAAAGCTCAAATTGTGTTTTCTCAAGATGAGATGCCTCCTAAAGAAATTCAAGATCAACATCATTCTCTTATGGTTTTTTGCCTTATCAATGAGAATCTTATTTGAAGAACTTTAATTAATAATGGATCTAGTCTTAATGCATGTTGAGAATTGATTTGTTGCATTAAATTAAGGTGGATACTTCATTGATTAAACCCGACTCTATTTCTATTCGTGGCTTTGACAATGTTGCTAAGAAAACCTTAGGTATTATAACCTTGCCTATTAAGGTAGGTCATATTACTTTACCTGCACCTATTCATGTCATGCCTGAAACTCTCACTTATATTCTTCTCTTAGGGCGACCATGGTTACATATCATGCAAGTTGTTCCTTCATCACTTCATCACAAAGTGAATTTCATCAATGACATCATCACGTATACCCTTTTTGCTGATGATAAGAACCAAGATTTCTTACGACCTAAATCTGATTCTCCATCCATTCCTACGCCATTTCAACAAAACATATCTAATCCTCCTAAAGATACTTCTCCGAGAAGTTCCCTTTTAGAAGATGATTAGGGGTCATTAGACTTTACACTATCTTTTGTGGGAGAATACACAGTTTCTAAAGCACCTAGTATGTAATTTGTCCAATCTGATTCTGCTAAAATTTCATTTCATAATCTTTAATATAGTTTAGGATGTGTGCAACAAAGCAATGGGACTCATGAGAAACCTACCCCACACTTTTCTCTGCAAGGATTTGGTTTCCAACCTCCTCCTTTGTCTACATCCTTTCCCTTCCCATATAGCATTTCTTATACACCTAGATTTAATCAAGAAACCATTTTACCTGAACTTCTTTGTGCTAAGATGATTACTCAACCTAAACAAAAGAATAATTCTAGTCAAAAACTTGAAAATATTCCTTTTTACATGTATCATCGATATCATGACCACTATACTAGAATAAATGTCAAGCTTCACATTATAAAATTTAGAAACTTATTCATTATGACATCATTCAAATAACATGTAAGAATGAATTGTTTTTCAACCATGATTACTTTGAATAATATTTAAGTTTCTATTATGTTTCTCCACACTATGTGACATTGTTAGTCTCCCCACTGGAGGCTCATTGTCATTATTACCATATCAAGTGTGATCATACTTTGCAAGTAACATAATAGTCATCTTCATCCTTATATTTTTTCCACACTTTGGGGGAAAGGATAGTATTTCCATTTATCATCCTTTGTAAGGATCCACTTTTCCTCTTGGATAGGTGGGTAAACTTGCACAAATATGGGGGACCAAAAAGGGGTATAAGTTGCCAGTTTTTTTTTTTTTTGAAATCAGCAAACTTTGAACTTTGACAAGAAAATGAAGATGGTTACACTCAAAATTTTAAGATACTTGACAAGAACAAGAGTTGTAGTACTACAAATCTAGTTTCTAAACTAATAATTGTTTTTGAAAGTGGTGGAGATTAAGGCCCTCAAAAAAGGGGAGCACAAAAAGTGGTCCTAATTTTAGTAAAAAAATGTAATAACGTTTGGTTTGCTTCCCCTAAAATGTTAAATTTTAAAAAAATAAAATTAATCACTATATTGAGAATTTATCTAACACGGTGTAGTTTATTCCAAATTTTGTAGTTAATTTTTTGAAGAATGTATGATTTTTACGAATTTTTTTTTTTTTGATGAATAGTTCCTTTTCTATTAATAAATATTAAAGTTACATATCCACAAAAAAGGGGCCGGGGGATATAGAAATCACCCCGCAGAGTTCACACGGCTAAACCGGAAAAATAAAACTATTCATCAAAAAAAAAACATAATGCCATTTAGGCAGCAAGAGCAGTTCCAGAAGGTGGAGGATCTTTATCATCCGATCCCCACTTCTTAGTGGGATTGACAGGAGGGTCGGGAAGCGACCAACCATCATTATCAACATCTTTTTCTTTTTCTTTGTCATTCGCTCTAGGCGGGGAGATAGCAAGCGCCAGGCGGGGAAACTTGGAAGAAGTGGCAGGAGGCCAATCCCAGCCACGATGAGCACTAGGGGCGTCAGGAGGGGCAGACTGCGCCGGGGCTGGCCCCCATCCAGAAGTCCGCGGAGGTGGAGAAGCCGAGCAGCGCCGCCAACCATCCCCACCACCTCTCGGAGAGTGATGGCGAGGGGCCTGGGACCGTGGCGTGTGTGAGCGGCGCGCAGAGGAGCTACGCCCGCGGCGACGGCCTCTGGGAGGCGTACCCTCGGCA